>CAUYQG010166464.1:0-16739 GCA_963574415.1 Tarsius wallacei
AATCGCACATCTCTTAGAGGCTTTGTTCCGTCTTTTCAAGGTTTTCTATGTTTTTGACAGTTTGGGTTAGTTCCATAGTTTGGTCCTCAAACTCTGAGATTCTTCCTTCTGCTTGGTTAATTCTGCTTTCTATGTTTGTCAGTTTGTTATTTATTTTGTTTACTGTATTCTTTATTGCCATCATCTCAGTTGTCAACTCCTGCATTTTTTCCTCTTGTTTCACCTCATTTCTATTCATTCTCTCTATTAATATCTTGATATCTGTGTTTGTGGTTTGAGACCAGTTGTTCTGGGGTCTCTTCATTGTTTGAGTTCTAAAGTCTGTATCTCAGGTGCTGTCTTCCCAGGAGTTTGGATGGGAACTGTATTCTTCCTTTGGTTCTTTTCATTTGTGATAGGCTTCCTCCCCCTTTCTCCCTTCTTTAATTTCTGTTACTCAGTGGTACGGGGGATAGTTCTTTTAAAAATATTTATTTTAAAGATGTGGGGTACAATTCAGGGTTAGGTATACAAATGGTCATTACACAGGTAAAGTTTGGGCATCACTTGAATCCCTACTTCACCTGGTTTGAGATCAGGTACCCTTATTGATAAAGTATACCCCCAACCCCCTACCCTGGCAGCTTCCCACTACTGCCAATACATTTCTTATAGTATTATGATAATTGCTCAGGGCCCGCTTATAAGTGAGAACATGTGGTACTCAGTTCTTTGTTTCTGTGATAAATCACTGAGTATGATAGATTCTAAATCCATCCAAATTGCTGTAAAATTCATAATTTTGACCTTTTTGTCTGTGTAATATTCTATCATGTATACGTACCACATTTTTTTATCAGTCCAGTTTCGATGGGCAGCATGGTTGGTTCCATGTTTTTGCTGTTGTGAATAATGCAATAAACATGTATGTACTGTTATCTTTTTCATAGAGTGATTTGAGTTCCTCTGGGTGCATTCCCAGAATGGGGATTGCTGGGTCATTTGGAAGGCCTATTTTTAGGTCTTTTAGGAATTGCCACACTGTTTTTCATAGAGGTTGCACTAGCTTACACTACCATCAACAGTGTAGAAGTGTTCCCTTTTCCCTACATCCTCTCCAGCATCTGTTTCTTTAGTTATTGATGATGGTCATTGTGACTGGAGTTAGATGGTATCTCAGTGTGGTTTTAATTTTCAGGGGATCACTTTCACTTCTGTTTGCTCAATCCCCTATTCCTCCATATGTAGATTTGTTCAATTTTGAAGCCGGAGTGGGAATGGGAGGCTGTGGTTTTTGCAGTTTTGACACTTGATTAAGGTGTGATGATGAGGGGAGCAGTGATTCAGAAGCTATTTGTAGATGATAGTTTCCTCTGACTGGTATGTGGGCCCTCTGGAACCCACTTCCCACTGCCTTACAATATGTCCATGAGGTGGGGGTATATGTATGCCTCTGAAAGCAAAATAAGATAAGAAAAAGGAAAAGAATAGAAAAAGAAAGAAGAGAGAGGAAAGGGAGATGAAGAGAGAAGAAGAAGGAAAACAGGCACACCAACTAACAATGAAAAACAAAAACAAAACAAACATACAAAAGACCTGACAATGCACTCACCCTCAAAAATACCCATACACAAACAGAAAAACTAAAAAACTAAAAACAAAACAAAACAAATGCAAAAACAGAAAAGAAAAGAAAAAAATCTCCCTCTGTGGCCATTTCTAGAACTTCAGGTTACTTTCATCTTTTTTTTTTCTCTTTTTACTGGCAGGTCCCAAGCACTGCCACCACTTTTGGCTGTTCCCATGGTAGGGAGAGGTTCTAGTCTCCAGTCCCTCCCCTCTGCTTTCAGCACAGGCTGATCGGGTTGCTCTCAGCATGTGTCAGACGCCCCATGGACTGCTGGGGGGAGGAGGGAGAATCAGATCCAGATTCATCCCAACTCTTCTGCTTCTGCTCCTGCTGCTGCCAAGTCTTCCACTTGATCAGATGTGCCTGGTCCGGCAGGGGGGTGGGGCATCTGTCTCTCCTTGTCCGCTCCTGAAGTTTCTCCTCTGAGAAAGCTATTGTCAGTCCCAAAAGAGTGTGGATATTGCCTCTGGGTCTCAGGTTGGAGGCTGAACAGGTCTCTCTCTGCCTGGTCCTGGAACAGAGAAAATGGCGAAGGCCAGCATCTTCTCACCAGCAGGGGTGCTTATCTAAGCCCCAGATTTCCTCTGCATGCCTTCTCCACAGTCTCCATTGTCAGTGCCTGGCCTGCTGCTGCAGGTGGTGGTATGGGCCAGGTGTCAGGTGCTGAGGAGCAGCTGATCTCTGTTGCCTCCTCCAGAGAGACCCCCCAAGAATGGCGGATGATCCTGCACACCAGAAACTCCGATCTCATAGCAGTGGTGAGATGCAGCCACCTCCAGAGGGAAGCCCCAGGTCTCAAGTTTCCCCTCAGACAGACTTTCACTCACCCACTTGTGCACCTTCATACACATAGACTGTTTTTATGGACACTCACTCTTGCAGAGACTCTCACACTCCCACTGGTTCCATCACCATCTTACATTGCTCCCAATAAATTTTTTTAAAAGGTAAATTTCCAGTCAACATTATTATATTAAGAAGTCCCTTATTTCACGTCATTTTCAAAACATTTTCTTTTTATTTCATGGACTTCTCAAGATGTTTGAGACTGTCCATCAAAAGACATATTTTGAGTACATTTCTATTTGTTCTAGTCAACTTCAAGTTCCATAATCATGAAACAGCCAGTTTTGGACTAGTTTGATGAGACATGAGAATTAAAATGTTTATGTCTATAAAACATCAGGAGATTTATTTTAGCTTATTTGAAACATCCAGGAAGGCCTGTTTTTCAAGGTTTTGTTTGATGCATACATTGCGTTATTTACATCACACATTATGTGATCTGATGCAGTTTTTACCTACCTAGAATAGTGACCATTTTTTCTTCTGGTAACAACATATTTTGCTTGGGGGAAAATCTCCCTCGTCATCACTCAGGCCATGTGTTTGTGTGGGCTGATCCTCCCTGGTATCTCAATTCTCATAGGTGAGCCTATGGGTAGGTTGAAGGGTCATGACCTAAGTCTGGCTAATCCTGACTTAGGATGTTCCATCCTGCTCATAATGAGCTAGGGATCCTTGTAGATCCAGCAGCACACATTCCGAGACTTCTGCTGACACTACCGGGGTGGTGGTGTTCTCTTTCTGCCAGTCTGTAAGCATGTAGCAGTTAGAGGCTGCCATGTGAAAAATGCTTGCCTAGGGTCAGTTGATATAGAGGAGAGACAAGCCCCAGAGATGATTAGAGAGATATTTACTCCTTGGCTATTTTGGACTAGCCAATTGGATCAGGTTCTTGGAACTTACAAGAAAAAGGGTCTTGTTTAATACACAGAGATAAAGAGAGAAAAAAATATAAGAATATTGTATGTAAACTATTCTATTTCATTTGCCATAATTATATGCCTAAGTGCTTATCAGATATATTTTAACTTCTGAAAAATAACTTCCCCACAGGAGACAGAAGGATTTAGAAAAGCTAGAAATAGTCCAACATAGAATTTTTTTAAAATTTAAATTTATTTTTATTTTCTTTGAGCAAGCTTTGCATGTTCTTGTTATAGTCATAATTATTAACAATAATTACTGGTGTCCTCTGCATGATGCAACCATAGACATTTAAATTTTTTTTACTTTTTTTTATGCAACATTCTATAATGAACATATATTTTATAGTCCAAAAATGCTATACTTTTTTAAAAAAGTTAAATATCTTTATGAAACCAATTTACATACGGTAAAATTAACCCATTTGAAGTGTATGATTCCAGTGCTTTAGTATATCCACAGAGTTGCACAATCATCACCATTATATCATTTTAGAATACTTGCATTACCCTAAAAAGAAAACCCATACCCACTCACAGTCATTTTTCATTCCTTTAACAAGTCCTTTAGTCCTAAGCAAATACTTAGCTAGTTTCTGACCATATAGATTTGCCAATTTGGGATCTTTCCTATAACTGAAATCACAATATGTAGTCTTGTATCTGGTTTCTTTCACTCTGTAGAATGTTTTCAAGGTTCCTCCATGTTGTAGCATATATTAGCACTTCAATCCTTTTCATTGCTTAATAATACAGTTTATTCTGTTGTATGGCTATTCCCACATTTTATGTATCCATTCATCAGTTGATAGAGATTTGGGTCGATATCACTTTTTGGCTATGATGAATGATGCTTCTGTGAACATTTGTGTATGTTATTGTGTGGAGATTTCATTTCCCTTGGGTATATACCTAGGAGTGGGATTGCTGGATCATGTGGTAACTATTATTTAATCTTTTGAGGAACTGACAGATTGTTTTTCAACGCAAATTTTTTAAAAATAAATTAAGATAATTTTTTTTGCAGCAACTCTTGATTCTGTCCATTACTGATTACAAGGGAGTAACATTTCTTTTCTAGAATTTTTTTTTAGTTTACCTCTGACTTTACCTATTTATCTATTGTTTAAAAATACAACAATACTTCATCACGTGTTTATAATTCATGATCCTACAGTCATGAATTTGAGTATTGCCAATACTCAAATCTCTCTGTATAAATGCATATATTATATTAGATTTTTGATAAAATAAGTTCATGAGGAATATCTACTAAAAATAAAACTGCATTTTGAATATAACTAGATAGACTCCAAAATCCAGCACATCACTTCATTGAAAAAAAAAATCTCTTCTGAATGTTCCAAAAAGCTTTATATTTTTAAACCAGCATCATTTTATTCTAACAAACAAGCAAAAATAACTCCAGGCACGAATTGGATCAAGATTTTACTTTATTTGCTATTTTAGAGACTCATTAAAAAAAAAAATACAGAGATCAGCATCACTGCATTGCATATTTCTCATTTTGTTTTATGAGTAAGCAAAAACTCATATATAAAAGAGATAATATTTTAAAAGTTTATTTGCTGTGAGAAATTTTAATGTTTTGAAAAATGACATTAAATGAAAAACTAAGCATAATTCTAACATTATATTTTAAGGAAATGCTAACAGAATATATCAGAAAAAGTTATTTGCAGAACTTTTAAAAAAAGATTAAGGATGAAAATTAGGTATAAAACTTTGCATTTAAAATGCAAAACATCAAGTAAAATTTTAAAATAATTGTTTGGAAAAAAAATCAATTACCGAGAACTGTGATGCAATATCTTAGAGATATCCAGAGATATCTGCTGTCCTAAGCTACTTAAAGTGACCATAACATTGTTGTCTCTGTATATGGTCTTCCATGTTAAATCAAATATCAATATATAATAGTCCACAGTTTTCAAACAGAAGATTCTGGAATCATGCAAACACATATACTAGGTTAATCTATTAAAAAATCAAGCATATGTCTGATTTAATCAAGCCCTAAGTGACTGCAAAGAACTGAAATTCACTTAAATAAGCTTCAGTGAAAGAGTTTAACAGCACATTAGACTCAGGTAAAGATAAAATTACTGATCTGGAAAATATCTGAATAAACTATCTGTTATAGAACACAGAATGAAGAAGAGATAGAAACAATGTTATGAAGCACGGAGGACTGAGGACGAAAATCTTATACACATCTAAACAGAGCTTAAGGAGAGGAGAAAAATGGTGAGGCAGAGGAGATATCTGAAAATGTAATTTTCAAGAGAGTATTTTAGAATTAATGAAAGGCACTGATCAAAATATTCAAAAAGACCAATAAGTTCCAGGAAATATTTTTAAAAATCAATAGTGAAAATATAGGACAATTAAACCAGAGAAGGAAATCAGGGATATCCAAATAGGAAAAAAGGAAGTCAAGTTATCCCTCTTTGCTGACGATATGATCCTATACCTTGAAAATCCAAGAGAATCTGTCAAAAACCTGCTTGCACTGATAAAGGATTTTGGCAAAGTCTCGGGGTACAAAATAAATGTGCAAAAGACAGTTGCATTCTTATTCGCCAACAACAAGCAGGCAGAGCAAATTAAAAGCACAATCCCATTCATAATAGCCACACAAAAACGAAATAACTCGGCATCTTCCTAACCAGAGAAGGGAAAGAACTTTACAATGAGAACTACAAAACACTGCTCAAAGAAATCCAAGAAAACACGAACAAATAGAAAAATATTCCATGCTCTTGGATAGGAAGAATCAACTTTGTTAAAATGTCCATCCTACCAAAGGCAATCTACTGATTCAATGCAATGCCCATTAAACTACCTACATTATTCTTCTCAGACTGGAACTGACAATTCAGAAACTCATACAGAAACATAAATGACCACAAATAACCAGAACAATCCTCAGCAAAAGAAACAAAAAGCAGGAGGTATCACACTTCCAGACTTCAAACTTTACTATAAGGTTACAGTAAACAAAATAGCTTGGTATTGGTACAAGAACAGGTATATAGACCAATGGAACAGGATAGAGATTCCAGAAGCAAAGCCTCAATTTCTCAAACCAACTCATCTTTGACAAAGCCTCCACCATCAATGACTGGGGAGAGGAGAACCTATTCAGTAAATGGTGCTGGGAAAACTGGCTGATCACATGCAGAAGATTGAAACAGGACTCCTACCTACCACCATACACAAAAATTAACTCTAAATATATCAAAGACCTAAATGTAAAACATCAAATGATAAGAATCTTAGAAAACGCAGGAGACACCCTTATGAAAATTGGAACTGGAAATCATTTCCTGATCAGAACCCTAAGTGCCCATACCACAAGAAATAATACAGACAAGTGGGACCTTATCAAACTGACAAGTTTCTGCAAACCAAAAGAAACCATCAAGAGAGCAGGGAGACAGCCCACAGAATGGGAAAAAATATTTGCCAACTGTATATCTGACAAAGGCCTAACATCTAGGATCTACAAGGAAATCAAACGTGCTGAAAAGAAAAAACAAACAGCCCCATTAAAAAGGGGGCAAAATATATGAATAGACACTTCTCAACAGAAGATATATGAGCAACCAACATACACATGAAAAGTGCTCAGCCACACTAATTAGACAAGAGAAGGAAATCAGGGATATCCAAATTGGAATAGAGGAAGTCAAGTTATCCCTCTTTGCTGACAATATGATCCTATATCTTGAAAATTCAAAAGAATCTGTCAAAAACCCGCTTGCACTGATAAAGGACTTTGGCAAAGTCTTGGGGTACAAAATAAGTATGCAAAAGACAGTTGCATTAGAGAAATGCAAATCAAAACCACACTGAGATACCACCTAATCCCAGTAAGAATAGCTGTCATTAATAAAACAAACAACAACAGATGCTGGTGAGGATGCAAAGAAAAAGGAACGATTCTCTTTGAAAGACAGTGTGGCAATTTCTGAAAGAACTAGAAATTGACCTTCCATATGACCCAGCAATCCTCTTACTGGGAATATACCCAGAGGAGCTCAAATCATTCTACAAAAACAGATACCTGCACACGCATGTTTGTTGCAGCTCTAGTCACAATAGCAAAAACATGGAACCAACATGCTGCCCATCGAAGCTGGACTGGATAAAAAAAAATGTGGTACTTACACACAATGGAATATTATGCAGCCATAAAAAAGGACAAACATATGGACTTCGCAGCAACTTGGATGGATTTAGAGTCTGTCATACTCAGTGATCTATCACAGAAACAAAGAACAGAGTACCATATATTCTCACTCACAAGAGAACCTTGAACAATTATCATAATACTATAAGAAAGGGAGGGAGGTGGGATTGGCAGTTGAGGGAAACTGCCAGGGGAGGGAGGGGCACACCTCATCAATAAGGGTACCTGCATAATGAACATTTGTATACCAAACCCTGAATTGTACCCACCCCCAAAAAATATATATATATAAAATGGTTGGGAGGCCAAAGTGAGGGGACTGCCTGAGCCCATGTGTTCAAGAACAGCCTGGGTGACTTGGCAAGACCTCATCTCTACAATAAATTAAAAAATTAGCCAAGTGTGGTAGCGCATGCCTGTAGGTCCAGCTACTTGGAATACTGAGGTGGAAGGCTAGCCTGAGCCCAGCAGGTCGACACTGGGATGGCCGTGAGTGGGCCACTGCACTCCCGCCTGGGAGACAGAATGAAATTCCAACTCAAAAAAAAAAAAAAAAGAGAGAGAAAAGAAATAAAATACAAAACAACAAAAAGAAGAGCTTAGAGGTGGCCTGAGAAAGAGATATTATGTTTCAGATTACCCCTAGGACATCTGTGTCATCTGATTGTACAGCCAATACTCTGATTCCTTCTCATTTTCATTACTGACACTTTTTAGGCAATTTTATTAACACTCGATGGGACACCTCAGACCATATCTGTGTTTTCCTTCTTGGGATAATCTGTCAGCTATTTAACAACAATAATCACATTCCTATCACAATTCTTTTTTTTTTTTTCCCCAAGCATCAGATTTTCAATCATTCCACAAATGGTACAGTTTTGAATAAATTTTTGCATAAATTTGTTACTGTCTTTTAGCTAAATATTTTATATCTTTTTGGCCCTCAAAACAGAATACCAACTTCTCAATGAGGTCTTATTATGGTTGAGTACAGAGAAATGATGATCTTCTTTCCTGTTGCCATCCGACATCTATTAAAGCCAACTAAAAAGGTTAGGTGTTTTGCAGTAACTGCATTGCACTTGTGACTCACATTTAGGTCATAGATATTTAAATATTATCCATACTTTTCACATATGCTGCTAAATCATAACTTCTGGCCTTTGCAGCTTCCTTTGAGGATACAAGTAAGAATTTTAGATTAATTTCTGTTAAATGTAATTTTATTACATTCAATCTTGTTTAATGCAAACCACCTTGATTTTCAGCTTCTTGAAATAAATGGAATAATACCATTTTTTTTTACATAAGATCTAAAGGATATAACTTAGTGACTGGCTCATGGAAGGTACTCAGTCTATAAACATTATTATTACTGATTATATTTGTGTTCCAAGCACTATGCTAATTATTTTCTTAATGCCTTTTCACTTCCATTACCTACCTGTGTTATGTTACCTTAACTTTACAGGTGAAGGAAATGGAACTCAGAACAGCTAAGGGAATACACCCAGTAAATGGTAGATTTGGGACTGTAAGTCATCACATCCCTTCTGCTATACGAGGAGAACCCCCCAAAACTTGGACTTATTCTTTGGAGGATGGGCCCCTTGTGGTACAGGCTTACCAGCTATCATTGTTATGGGAAGCTATGTTTGGCTTCAGTAATTTTTTTTTTTTTTTTGAGATTTTTTTTCAACGTGTTTGTCCATTTCATGGTGGATGATTCACAAGAACAACCTGCCCACACCAACCTGCTGAGTGTTCAGCAGTTTTTGACCAAAACCAACATGCCCCCTGTGCCCTACCCTCCCTATTCACCTGATCTCACCCCAAGTGACATTTTTGTTTGTTTGTTTCCCCGGGTGAAAAAAAAGTCCTTAAAGGGAAACATTTTGCCAACGTGGAAGAGGCAAAACAAATGGCAGAAACACTAAAGGCATCAAAATTGACCAGATGAAAAGTTGTTTTGAGCAGTGGAAAAAGCATCTCAATAGGTGTACTGCATTAAATGGAGTGTGCTTTGCAGGTGACTGAAGTTTAAACATGTAGAATAGATACAGTTTTTTTGTTTGTTTGTTAGTTTGTTTGTTTTTTGAGTTGGAGTCTCACTCTGTCGCCCGGGCTGGAGTGCAGTGGCATGCTCATGGCCACCGCAGCCTCCATTTGCTGGGCTCAGGCGATCCTTCCACCTCAGCCTTCTAAGTAGCTGGAACCACAGACTCATGCCACCAGGCCCGGCTATATACAGTTTTTTATAAATAAATTCCTGGGTTTTTGTTGTCCCCCTCATATCTTCTGCCATACAACCTGTTAGCTATCCTTTTCAGCTTTTTGGTGAATTCATTTGACAAAAAGGATTTCAAAACCCTCATACAGTTATTAGGGAAAATTACCTTTGCAGTGATCAATATCAACAGCAGGACCCATGTTATTCAGACTCTATCTCAGCCTCTCCCACTCCACTACTGTACCTTGCAATGAATCTCCCCGGACTTAAGCATGTCATCACACTGATGGATGAGGGATGGCAACACTTAAAGCACAGCTGAACTTCAGCGAGGTATCTGCTAACAGTATTTCATAATATTATTTTTTTACCTCAATAGTTTTAAGGGGTAAAAATAGTTTTTGGTTACATAGTTCCATTGTATAGTGGCAAAGAAGTCTGGGCTTTAAGTGTGCCCATCACCCCCACCTGTGCACACTGTACCCAGTAGGTGACTTTTTCATCCCTCCACCCCCTCTCTGCTACCCCTTCTAAGTCTCCAGTGTCCATTATCCCATTCTCTATGCCTTTGCAGATCTTTAGCTTAGCTCCCACTTTTAGGTGAGAACATGCAGTGTTTGATATTCTGTCCCTGAGTTAGTCTAATTAGGATGATGATCTACACAATTCCATCCAAGTCACTGCAAAATACATCATTTCATTCTTTTTGACAGCTGAATAGTATTCCATGATGTATATATTGCCACATTTTCGTTATCCACTGATCAGCTGATGTGCATTTAGGTTGATCCCGCATCTTTGCAATTGTGAATTGTGCTGCAATGAACATGCAGATGCAGGTGTCTTTCTTACATAATGACCTCTGTTTCTTGGGTATATCTTGGGTAGAGACCTGGTAGTGGGATTGCTGGATCAAATAGTACATCTACTTTTAGGTCTTTGAGACATCTCCATACCAGTTTTCATGGAAGTTGTACTAATTTACACTTCCACCTGTTGGAAGTGTATAAGCATTCTCTGTGATCGCCTATAAACACTTAAAATTTTCTCTGGGACCAAGTTCACTAGTTAACTTGATGGAATAGTTGATGGAAGCTTTTTTGTTGTTGTTTTTTGAGTAGGAGTCTCACTCTGTCGCCAACGCTAGAGGGCAGTGGCACGCTCATGGTCACCACAGCCTCAACCTGCTGGGCTCAGGTGATCCTTCTGCCTCAGCCTTCCAAGTAGCTGAAACTACAGGCATGCGCCCCATACCCGGTTAATTTTTTTTGATTTATTGTAGAGATGAGGTTTCACCCAGTTGCCAGGGCTAGTCTTGAACCCGTGAGCTAAGGTAATCCTCTCACCTTGGCCTCCCAAAGTGCTGAGATTATAGGCGTGAGCTACCATGCTCTGCCTAGTTGATGGAAGTTTACTGTGCACCAAGATCCTTTGAAAATTGCTGTAATCTCTCTACGTTTTCAACAGAAGGTTTCCTTTCATTGCAATAATTTATATTAAAGGTGTTTAAACTCTTTTTGGATCATCACTCTAAAATGTTAGCTTATAATGTTTTGTGTGATTCTTAGCACTATGAATCTGAGATGGATTTCAAAAATGAAACAAAATATGAGGAAGTATAGTTAAGAAAGCATTCCTAGCCGGGCTCGGTGGCTCAGCCTGTAATCCCGCGCTTTGGGAGGCTGAGGTGAGTGGATTGCCTGAGCCCACGGGTTCGAGACCCACCTGGGCAACTTGGCGAGACCTCATCTCTGCAAAAAATCAAAAAAGAGCCGGGTGTGGTAGCGCACGCCTGTAGTTCCAGCTACTTGGAAGGCTGAGGCGGAAGGATCGCCGGAGCCCAGCAGGTCGAGGCTGCGGTGGCCGGGAGCGGCCACTGCACTCCAGTCTGGGCGACAGAGTGAGACTCCAGCTAAAAAACAAACAAAAAGGCAGGGAATGCTGCCGGCAGGGAGCACAGAGCTTGGCTTTGATCACAGCTGCAGATCCCACCTGCTTGAAAAGGCAGCAGCCACGATACAACTCTTCATTCCCTTGCTCAAAAACACAAGAAATCAGCAGAGATAAGCCGACAGGGAAAACATTACACAAATCGCTGACCCTGCTGCAGGCAGAGAAGAGCTGCCTCTGCTCGGCTTTGATTTTCCAAAGCCTGAGCCTGAGGGAGAGGCAGTTTGACTTTCTTCTTTCCTCGTGCTCCCGATGGCAAGGCGCACTCAGATGGCGCCTGGAGGAATACCAAGTGCAGAAGAAAGGGAAATAAATAAATAAACAAAACAAGAACACAGGCTAAGCCGTGGAGAAGAGCTGCCATCAGCAGCTGGGAAGAAAGATCATATCCCCAGTCAAAAGCAACTCGGTTTTACAGGTTTTTGCTAAAACACACACAGCCCGGAGCAGTGGCTGTGATCTTTGTCATGCTGTTGTCCTGCTGAGTGAGGCAAATCAGCATGTGCCACAAGCCTTACTGATGCATTTTCTATTCCTATTGTTTAGTGTGTGTCCAAAGAAGAAAACAACAACAGGGCTGCTATCCATGTCGGCTAGGGGAGCTGGAAACAGAGCAATGCGAGGCCAGCAGTTTTTCCCTTGCCACAAACACAGATTGCTGTCTGCTTTCTAAACAGCCTGTCTGCTGCTTAGTGGTCATCCATGGTGTGCCTTCAGAACAGGGTTCAAAATGAGCCACCAGGTCGACTGGCGTGTGCCTGGGGTCTGTTTTCCCTGAAGTCTTCTAGAGCCCTGCTGCAGATTCCAACACCTATTCCACTATCATGCAGTCACTGCTGCCATCCAGGTGCCACATTTATTGAATGCCCAGTATTTGCCAGGGACTTTTTGCTAGGCTGTAGCAATGCAGCAGCACACAAGAAAAACATGGCCCCTGCTTGCATGGGCCTGCAGTTTGGCAGGAAGAAAGTGCAGGATCCTTTGATCCACTATCAGAGCCCTCACCCATTAGGCCAAGGCCACAAACTGCTGCCCTCAGAAGCCAGACAGATGGAGTCTAACAGGCAGGTGGGGGTCTGTGGCAGAATGGAGAGCACTTGTCCCACATAATGGAGACAGCTGGCCCCAGCTCTAGCCAAGTGTTACCATGTGGGGATGTGGGCCCTGCAACTGCCAGAACTTCCATTATTTCAAGAGCAGCTGTAAATCCAGACTTTTACATAAAATTTTCCAATTTTTAAGTGTCGACAACCAATTTAAAGTCTTTAAAAAGTCACTGAGAGCCAAATGTGACCCAAGGACCACTAGCTTGCAATTTTTACATCCTCAGACTTAGTCTCATCACCCCAATTCCCTCACATACTCTGTTTATCCCCACACGTACCTGCTACTCCAGTGTGACCAGCTTATCCCTGCTCCCACACCCAGCACAACTGTTTAACTTCTGGGATGTGCCTCAAGTTGTGTCTCTGCCTACTACCTCTGCCCCCTTTTTCTGTGCCTAGTCAGGTCCCACCTGTCTTTATTTCCCTGAAGACCCCCACTTCACTAAGCCTTGCAGACCTGCCTGGGTTCCCCTTCTGTGAAAGCAGTGGCCTTTCTTCTAACTGTGCAAGTGGCTACGGGGCAGGGGTTCACTTAGCAGTCTTCTAATTCTGTCCTCTGCATATCTTGCTTTGTCTCCCCAACCAGACAAATCAGACTAAATGCTCAGTAACAGAGACTACATTGGCTACTTCATTAGAATTTGTGCAGTGTTTATCAGGGGGTTATGCGCTCTGGAAGACTGCAAAAGACTGACCACAGCAAGGCCGTTAAGAGGTTTGGCTCTCAAATCAAACCTGGGTTACTTAATCTCTCCAAGCCTCGGTTTTGAAATGGGGACATAACCCCAAATCATATGGAGCCTGTGAGATTAAGAAAGAGAATGTCTACAAAGCACTTAGCACAATGCCACATACGGTAAGCACTTGGTAAATGCTAGCTATTATTATTACCAACTGATTGCCTGATTCCACCAATGCTATAGTTAAGCAAGCATTGCATCAATGGAGCTTTGTTCTTAGCAAATATTATTGACCACTTACTCTGTGTTAACATGTTTCAGCAAATGGCCTATGTTAGCTCATCTAATTTTCATAATTCTCCCCCATTTTATAGATAGCTGAGGCACAGAGAGTTTAAACAACCTGTCCAAGGCCACAGACAGAGCAAACTCTGAAGCTGCCAACTGGCTCCACAGTCTATACTCTTAACCATGATACTCTATGGACTTGCTACATTTCTAAAGGCAAGGGACTGACCTCAGCCTTCCCAAATCAAAAACAGGATTTGGTTTTGTGGACCATGGTTAAAGATGACAGAATGGGCAGGCATGATGGCTCCACGTCTGTAATCCCAACACTTTGGGAAGTTGAGGCATGAGGTCATTGCTTGAGCCCAGGAGTTCGAGACCACCCTGGACAACATAGGGAACCTTGTCTCCACAAAAATTAAGAAAATAAGCAATTCATGGTGGTTCATGCCTGTAGTCCCAGCTGCTCAGGAGGTTAAGGCAGAAGGATTGCCTAAATCCAGGAGGTCAAGGCTACAGTGAGCCATGTGCATGCCACTCCAACCTGGGCAACACAGTAAGACCCAACTTGAAAAAAAAAAAAGAAAAAAATCAGGGCTTGGCTTGGGCCAGACTACATCTCAGAAGTTCCAGGAGGGAGTTTGCTTCTGTCAGTTTGACCAAGGTGGGTATCAGTATCAACAATAAACTATCATGGAAGACAAAAACGATGATATAGATTAATATAATGACAGAGATGTTTTGCTGACCACGGAAAAAAAATACCTGATGAGTAAATCAGAACAATATGCCTAGCCTTCAACGTCCACATAGAAGACAGGAAAGAGGTCAAATGTGTCTTGTATACGTTTGAAAGGCAAAGAAAAAAAGTGATAAAACCATAGACCATGAACTCAACATCCATGAGCTGTAGGCAGATAAGAGATGAAGTGGGTGATACCCAAAAGCTACTGTGGATTCATGAAACTGATGCCATCCATTGGACCAGCCTGAGCCTGGGAACCCTGCGCAGATTGTATTTAAGTTTCAACAAGGAATATGTCTGTCTCCTGTGGTCTTTTAATGGGCAAAGTACCAAGTGTGGGGTATATGATTATACAATTGTCTGGACTCATATTTGACCTCAGAGGTGAGATTTCAATCTGAAGGAAAGTATCTAATGGAAGAGTGCAAGGTTCTGACCTCAGCCTTCCTTATTCAACATTCTATTCACAGTCTTGGGTAACAGCATAGAATACTCGCTCTAATTCCTTAAGGCCAGAAGCAATATCTAATTCTTCTTCAGTTCCCCAGTGCCTGGCTCCCAAAATGATTACTGATTAGATTTCAGGAGTCAAGTTTACAAATAGCACTACAAAGGTGAAAAGATCAGGAAATAACCTGGATGGCAGATTTCAATTTAAAAGATTAGAATAGGTGAACGAGATGTACTGCATCTAACAAGGTGCAACTCCACAGGGACAAATGCGATGATCTTCAACTAGCTAGTACAGAAGGCAAATTACACTTAAGGAAGAATGTCTGAGACACAGATTTTAAGAGTTTCAACTAATAATCTAAGACAAAACAGTGTGTTGAGATTTCCACTGATAAGGAGATGACTGACAAAATAATACTGCCACCCAAATGGAAGCAATAGCTCTTTTCTACTCCCTGGTCAAACCTGAGGTTTTATATTTAACCTAAAGGATACTTTAAGAGGGCCTTGGCCAAAAAGAAAGCGTGAGAGGTACTGACAAAGCAGAGTTTGCCTAAAAAGAGACCAAGATGGACAAAGGGTTGGAAATTTGGAACCAATAGTTTAAAGACAGCAGAGGCTGATCTAGAAGACTTAGAAGGGATACAATAGTAATCCTCCAGGTAGATGAAGACAGACATTTGAAAAGAGAACTGTGGATTGCCTGAGCCCGCAGGTTCGAGACCTGCCTGGGCAACTTGGCAAGACCTCATCTCTACAATAATCAAAAATTAGCCAGGCATGGTAGTGCGCGCCTGTAGTTGCAGCTACTCGGAAGGCTAAGGAAGAAGGATCGCCGGAGTTTCACTCTGTCGAGGCTGCGGTGGCCAGGAGCAGCCACTGCACTCCAGTCTGGGCGACAGAGTAAGACTCCAACTCAAAAAAAAAAAGAAAAGAGAACTGACTTATTCTGTGACGAGCCCAGAATTAAAACTAATGTGAAGAAAGCAGATTTCAGGAAAATGTAAAGTAGAACTTTTAAACAATCTAACCTGTTTCTGCTCTGCTTCAGAGTAGAAGGATTCTCTCATTCATTAGTGAGTTGCAGGCATTGCAGTCATTCATGTCAAAGCTAAGTAATAACATAATGGCAGCAGTGCAGGGGGAATGGATCCACACAATAAAGGCTTACAAAAGGGAAGATTCTGCCAGACTTTTCAATTCTGTGACTGGCTGCGTTACAGATGACCATCACCAAGAAAAATGGTATCAGTATTAGCTACAAGTATTACAGTAGAGAAATGATTTTGTTGGGCTTGATAGAGAATGCTTAAAGCAAAATACACAATTTCTGAGAGAGAAAATGAACTGCACAAAGGCAATGAAAAGCTAAACTTTATGGCAAATTTGGGAAATGGTGAGTATATCTACTTGGCAGGTTAGAGAGAGGGTTCCTGATTACCAGGAGTGAGGGATAAAGCTTAGGCAATAGCTGGGCTCGGTGGCTCAGCCTGTAATCCCACACCTTGGGAGGCTGAGGTGAATGGATTGCCTGAGCCCGCGGGTTCGAGACCTGCCTGGGTAACTTGGTGAGACCTCATCTCAACAATAAATCAAAAAATTAGCCAGGTGTGGTAGCGCATGCCTGTAGTTCCAGCTACTTGGAAGGCTGAGGCGGAAGGATCGCCGGAGCCCAGCAGGTCGAGGCTGC
>CAUYQG010166466.1:0-28989 GCA_963574415.1 Tarsius wallacei
TTTGGAGCTGAGAGCTGAGAGCAGCTGATCAGCACCTCCATAAGATATACTGTTCCCTTACACAACCATGGGGTTGCATGCTGGATGCCTCAGCCACAGTGGGACCAGAGCTCCAAAGGGCAGGTCATGAGTGGTGACAGCGGCTTTGGGCCCCACACAGGGCACTTCAGCCAGAGCTGTTATCTCTGAGGGGCGGGCACCTAGAGCCTCCCTGGGTGACTGGCGGCTTGGCGCTGGGTGAGACGATGTAGCCGGGAGGGAGCTGAGATTCCCATTGCAGTGGGCAGGAGCCACGTATAGTCAGATAGTGAATTCTTTTAGGCTACATGTTTGCATTGGTTTGAGGATCAAATAAGATGATACTGACAAACACCTCCATGAAGGCAATTGTGAAATGTTGTGTGAGTGGGTTTTATCTGCTTTCCAACAATACTGAGTCTTCCAGGTAAAAATAAGTGAATTTGGAATTTCTATAACCTGTAAAAGAAAAATGGACACATTTGCATGGAACACTTCCCTCTGACAGTTTCATAGGGAAACCTCTCCTCTAGATTTAGTTCCTTCCAGAGTCCCATGATTTGTGAGGTCAGCATACAAGGGGCAGCATCTCTATTTTTCCTCTACTGACATTCCCATCACAAAACAAACTTAAAACATTCTACTAAAGCCCTGAGAGAGAAAAACTACAAATGCTTTTCAAGAATAAGAGATGATGAATGCAACATAATTTTACAGGTCCAAGATGAAGTTATGACTTACAATGTGGCATTCCCTCTGTATGTGAGGTCAACATCATTCTATTTTGAATAACATAAGAGCAAATACCTGGATTTCTACATGCCCACCCCCATCCCTGGTCCTCCTAAACTCTTACTGCCCCCTTTTTTTTCATGTAGCTGATTATTTACATTTACAAATGAATATAAGGCTGAGTGTGGTGGCTCATGTCTGTGGTCTCAGCATTTTGGGAGGCTGAGGAGGCAGGATCACTTGAGCCCAGGAGTTCAAGACCAGCCTGGACAACATAGCAAGACCTCATCTCTACAAAAATCGATCAATTAAAAATTAGCCAGGCATGCATGTACTTGAACTCCCAGCTCCTTGGGATGCTCAGGTGGGAGGGTTGCCTGACCCCAGGAGTTTGAGTCTATGGTGAGCCACGATCATGCCACTGCACTTCTGCATGAAAGATAAATAGTTGAAGTCTTTTCTATGTGCATATGTGTCCATATGCAGGATCATAATGATGGCTTCTGTAAGGCACATTATCCTCACATTTCCTTGTGGGAGAATTTTCTAATTTATCCAGAGAACCCAAAAAGAACACTTTCAGTGGCACAATGATGTTTTCTCTTATGAATAATATCTGTATATTTCTTGACTCTTCCTCTGCTGTTAGGCATGTGGATCATTCTTGGCGTTATACCACAAAAATGCTAACGTGAATGTCCCTGGGTGTAAGTGTTGCCTATTACTTTATGTTACTAATATTCTCTCACAGATGTGTTCTCACTCTTTATATATCCATGGTGTTACAGTGTAACATCTTTATATGTATATATACACCTTATGCATACACAGACGTATATGCATCTTATTAGTTTTCTTTTAATTTTGCTTTTGGTGTTTGTCGTAGAAGCTTTTGCATTTTTTATTTTAGGTATTCGTCCCTGAAATCTTGTGAAGTAGGTGCTGTTGTCATTACTATGCAGGGGAAGAGCGTGGGCTTAATTGAGTTTCCATAGCAAAGGCCCAAGGCACTTCAGAGCTGGGGTCAGTTGAGGTTGAGCCTGGCCCTCTTCCCTGGGTCTCTTTCCTCAATGGAGACAATTTTAGCATCAGTTTGCAGCATTATTTCATTATCACCTGGCTTCTTATATGTGTGAATCATGAACATTCTTTCAAATTTAAGGCTACTAACTATAATATGCAAAGGATATGTCATTATTTTTGCTTACTTATATTCAGTTCATTTTATAATCTATTTTTGATAACCTCACAACAATGAATCACATTAAAGAACCACTTAAACACTTCCAAAAAAAAAAAGTAAACTTCATACCACACCATCAGTTTATGTTTTAATAAAGCAATAGATTTATAAAAAAAAAATCAGGAGGACCAGGCCAGCTGACACAATCACAGACTGGCTCTGACTTGGCTCTCTGGGTTATGTGTAATAAGCGAGAAGGCTCTGTAAAGTCCCTTTTTGCTCTGATGCTGACGACTCTAGGACTCCAAGTAATATTCCTGCATATTAAGACTATGTAAGTGCTTAGCTGATTTGCAGCTCACGATTTCTAAACTTCTTATACATCAATTAGAAGGCATTTATTTAATTTGAGATGAGTCGATACACTGATCAATTATGGAAATGAAAATATTCCTGGTGTACTTTATGAATAAAAAAAGTACTCTCTGCAGCTCCATTTTAGGACTGTAGATTTTTAACATTGCTCATCTGCTTAGGCTTGGTTTTTAATGTTTTCTGAAACATCAACTAAAAGGCATTTATTGAATTGGAGATTAATGAACAAAATGATCAATTATGGAAATGAACACCTCCACAATGTGTTTTCTAGATAAAAAGTTTATGCAACAGAAAACATCAGTCTGCAGTTTTTTAGTCTGACACACTTTCATGTTGTAATTAAGATGTGGCCATGTCACACAGCCACAAGCGGCAGCTTTAAAGGCCTCGATCTCTGCCAGGGAGTCCTTTTGAGTGAAGTTTAAAGAAGGCAGAAGTTGAAAACTGTGCACTTCTCATTACAGCCTGTTCAGAGGATCACAAACTCCACCAAGAGAACAAACGTCCAGAGAATCAGGGCATCTCCGTGGTTGCTTGTTGGTCGCCGGTGTCAGAAACAGGTGTGGCCCTTCCCTCCACCACATCTGCTCTGCCTCCACACAAAGCATGTTATGAATCCAGCCCACATTCCTAGAAAGCCCATCTGCTTTTAGGGAAAGAGCTGGGAGTGGGGCATGCCTGCCTCTTGGGGCCACTGGGGGCTTTTGGGGAACCAAGTATGTTTGTATTTAAAGAAATGGAAGCTGGGTTTGATGAGGTCTGATAATGTTTCCTGTTCCTGGGTTCTCTAACTCTACCATTTATTTTCAGGCACCGTGACCTCTGACACTTCTAAATGAAGTGAATTCTCAGAACCATTGGTTGCTATTGTCATTGTTTAGTAGTGTAGGCATTTGTGCTAATCTTTTTCAGTTCACACCCTGTTACCCTAAACCAGAACAATATGGCACATAAAAGGCACTCAAGTATTTGCTGAATGAATGAGTGAGCTGAGATTATTAGGATTCTTCACTTTATTGTGGCACATTTGCCTGCCGGCCTTTTGACTGCGCTGATGCTTGCCATCCCCTCTTATAATGCAAGCTGTTCTGTGACACATGCTGTCCTGTGATGCATGCCCTCTTGTGATGTCTGCTCTCTTGTGACACGTGACATCTCATGATGTGTGCTGTCCCGTGATGTGTGCTCTCCTGTGACCTGTGCCATCATGTGGTGCATACTATCCCGTAACACGTGCCATCCCGTGATGTGTGCCCTCTGGTGATATGCACTCTTTTCTGATGCCTGCCATCCCAGGACGTGTGCCCTTTTGTGATGCATGCTTTCTTGTGACACATACCATCCTGTGGTACAAACCACCCCATGATGTGTACTGTCCCGTGACGCATGACCTCCTGTGACATGTGCCCTCTTGTGACGCATGCCCTCTTGTGATGTGTACCCTCTTGGGACACGTGCCATCCTGTGACACATTCCTTCCTGTGACTTGTGCCCTCCTGTGATGCATGCCTTCCTGTGACGGATGTCCTCCTGTGACATGTGCCCTCACGTGAAGAGTGCCGTCCCATGAGTCCCATGACACACGCCCTCCCATTACACCTGCTGTCCCGTGACTCATGCCATCCCGTGATGCAGGCCCTCCCATTTTGCGTGCCCTCCCATGGGGCATGCCTTTTTGTGGTACATGCCATCCCATGATACGTGCTGTCCTGTGTGCCCTCCTGTGATACATACCCTCCTGTGATGCAAGCCATCGTGAGATATGTACTGTCCTGTGTATGAGTTAGAGAGCTGGATGTCTTCTCTAGGTCAGTGCCTCCTTTTCGTCAGAGAACATCCAGGGATTTTTCTGTAGAGTATTATATATTATACATGTCCTAAATCTTTAAAAAAATATTTTCAGGCAGAGGCTTGCTCTGTCACCCAGACTGAAGTGCAGTGGTGTGATCATAGCTCACAGCAGCCTTGAACTCCTGAGCTCAAGCGATTCTCCTGCTTCAGCCTCCTGAATAGCTGTGTTTGCAGGCACCACCAGGCCTGGATAATTTTTAAATGTTATTTGTAGAGACAGGGTCTTGCTATATTGCCCAGGGTAGTCTTGAACTTTTGGTCTCAAGCAATCCTCCCACTTCAGCCTTCCAAAGTGTAGATAGGGATTAGAGGTGTGAGCCACTGCACCTGGCCTGTACATCCTAAATCTTGAACAACTGAATCAATGCAGTATGGGGTGGTCGAAAGCCTCAGGGAGTTGGGGGATTGGCTGTTAACATAAGCCACGACATTAATCTGTTATGCTGTTTTGGAGAATGTGCCTTGTGTCTCCGGATTCAGCCTTTCCGACATTAACATGAGTGGATTGGGTGGGTGACACAGTCTCTGAGTTTCCTACCCACGCTAACATTCCGTCTTTTTAAATAACTGTTATGTGGAAGGAAGAAACTCGAAAGTTTCTGTGGATGCAGATGGGGAGGTGATTGCCCTGTTGTCAACTGTGGTGCCTGGCATTGCTCAGGGTGGCAGGAAGGCTGTGCTGCTCACATCCTGTAAAGACCTGCCACTGAGTCGTGGGGGCAGCTGTGCCATGTCCGTGCCTCTGCATGGACTGGGTGCTCTAGGCACAGCTGCGTTGGGCAGGGAGGGGTTAGGAACCTCTTCATCCTCCTCCTCCTCCTCCTCCTCCTCCTCTTGTTCTTCTTTGAGTTGGAGTCTCACTCTGCCACCCAGGCTAGAGTGCAGTGGCACAATCAAGGCCACCATAGCCTCAACCTGCTGGACTCTGATAATCCTTCCTAGTAGCTAGGACTGCAGGTGTATGCTACCATGCCCGACTAATTTTTTTCTCTTCTTTTGTTGTAGAGATGAGGTCCCGCCAAGTTGCCCAGGCTGGTCTTGAACTGCTGGGCTGAGGCAATCCTCTCGCCTCAGCCTCCCAAAGTGCTGGGATTACAGGCACATGTTCACTTTCTTAAAGCTCCATTGCAGATGAACGGTCATGTGGCTGTCTTATGCATATATATTACACACACACACACACATATGATCCTATTTCATTTCTTGCTTTTTTGTGCGTGTGTCATGGAACACACACTCACATAGACACAGCTTGCTGAGGTGCCACATCATAGTCTATTCAGTTTGATTCTTCTCAGTTAAGGGCCCATGCTCCTGCGGGTACACACCCAGTCCTTCCAGTGTCCTGCTTCCATCCTTGTACATGACCAGGTGGTCTCTGAGACTCTTGAGGGGTCTGTGTGTGATGCCCTGTCATGGGTGAAGTGGCTGTGACTCTCTGGGGCACCCAATGAACTGCCACTGGACACCATCATGAGAACAGTGCCACGGGAGATGAGGACAGGTTCTGCCAGGGGGACCTGTAGCTCTGGGTTAACTTAGGGCAGTTGCGTAACCTGGGCATAGTGTGTGGGATTGTGAGGGGAACAGACACAGGCCTTTCTCTATGTGGTAGCTGATGATTAACTGACACAATCCCATCTACCAGTGGATCTGTTCATGTGTTTTCTTGCAAGATAATAATGTCACTACTAAGTTCTATTTTAAACCACTTTACATTTTAAAAGAGTTGTCTTATGCATATATATATGTAAATATATATATGCTGTTTTATGCATATATATGTATTACATACACACGCACACACACACATACACACACACATATGATCCTATTTCATTTCTTGCTTTTTTTTTTGAGTTGGAGTCTCACTCCACTGCCCAGGCTAGAGTACAGTGGCACACTCACAGCCACCTCAGTGTTGACTTGCTGGGCTCCAGCGATCCTTCCTCCTCAGCCTTCCAAGTGGCTGGAACGACAGGCACGTGCTGCCACACCCGGCTAATTTTTTTGATTCATTGTAGAGATGAGGTCTTGCCAAGTTGCCCGGCCTGGTCTCAAACCCACAGCCTCAGACAATCTACTCACCTCGGCCTCCCAAAGTCCTGGAATTATAGGCTGAGCTACCAACCCCGGTCCATTTCTTACTATTGATAGATCTATAGACTACTCACTCATGTTGGCGGGGGTGTTAGAGACTGGAGTAGTAATTTGGGTGACATCTCTCATACTCTTTTCTTCCTTTTTTTCCAGGTGGGAAAACCCCCTTCCTGACCCTGATTCTGGCCTGAGCTGTCCATGGCCCAATGCAAGGTAGTCTGTGTTCCAGGGGCCCAAGGGGAAGGCCACATCCCTGTGCATGGAATGACAGCCTTGAGGGTGCATCCCACAGAACACACATACTTTTCCTCTGATTGATACAGTGGCCGGGAGGAAGAAGACTGCATCTGTCTGAGGCCAGGATTGTGAAGGACCACATCCAAGGGGCACAAAGAGTCTCACTGATGCCTCCGAACATAGGGCCTACCTGTTGGGAAGGACATGCATGCTGTACTCATAGTTACTGTGTATCTGCCGTTGACTCCAAGAACGGACTGCACATCCCATGACTCCAACACGGGAAGGCAGTCATGCACTAGAATAATGCAGGATAACCGCTCAGGCACAAAGGGAGTCAACTCACAAAATAGAGAAGGCTAATATGCCAAGTTCTCAGGCATATGGTATCCTATCTCTCCATATGATTCCTGTGAGGTGAGGACATTTGGATCCCTGACATATTAAAAGTTATTGAATAGGCTGCAAATGAATTTCATACTTAATTTATGCTTTTAATGTGTCTTCAGTTAGACTCTGAGTGCATTTTGCTTTCTCCTGGGGTCTTCCCTGAGACCAGGGAAATTGCCTGCTTTCAAGTCTCTGATAAACCAGTTTCACCCATAAGGAACTAACAAATGTCTTCATTAGTGCTACTCACTCCCACTTCTAGGTGACTCAAAATTAAGCAGTGTTGTGCTTCTGAGGACTCTCTTTCCAGCATCTAAAATAGAGACAGAGAGGAATCGAATTTTCATTTCCCTGCAGGTTATCTGGTTACATAGGAACAAATGCCACCAGTTCTTGATTATCCATGCTAATGGGAGCAGAGGTGACTTGGGAAAATGAATCTGTGGAACTCAGGGGATTTTCTCCCCAACTCATTTCAACCTTTCCACCCAGCAAGCACTTGACAAGCACCACTAACAAGCAGCTGAACTGGCTGGCTGATTCTAGTCTTTCAAACTTGGGCTAATGAGCAACTGAATCGCAAATCAGGAAAGAGAGAGGAGAAGGGACGCACGGATAATCCCCCACGTGGAGCACCTGCCCCTGAGCAATTGTGATCACATGGTACATGCACAGGCTGGGTTTAAGATCCATTAGGAAGATTGGTACCAAGAGGGCTGTAGTTGTGAGTGGTACTGGGATGAAGAGAGAATCCACTTGTTATTATTTTTCCATCTAGAAAAATCTCCCTCATTTTATGGCAAACACCGAGCCAGCCAAATCTCGGCACCCCTGGGTCTTGAAGTCCTATCTCTTAACTTTTTGTTTTCCCTGGTAGTGAGGTTTCTGCTGTGCCTCTCATTTAAATGATGCTTCTTGTGCCTGTGCTTCGACAATATTTTAGTGTATACTGTTTTTATTCTAAAATTTTTACCCTAAATACACTTGGTCTTCAAAACTTTATATTTCCATCATTTGCCTTTTGTCGAGGTCTATTTTAAACACTGCGTTAACACTTCCATTCATTTTGTTTCAAGTTGAATTAGGATTTATCTCTGCTTTGGAGGGTCACATTCAAAAGTAATAACTGGTTCATTTTGTTTAAATTCAGCCTTTTTTCCCTCTCATAATTGATGTGGTAAGAACGAGGAAGGGGAGATAGAGATAGAGACAGAGACAGAGAGAGAGAGAGAGAGAGAGAGAGAGAGAGAGAGAGAGAGAGAGAGAGAGAGAGAGAGACAGGGGGCAGGAAGGAGTGAGAAAGTAGTAGAGATTGTCAAAAACTACAACAAAGAAGAAGAGAATTAATGCTGAGAAAGACATAAAGTTATTGTGGAGCTTCTGAGTGCAGAAGCCAAAGATTCTTGCTTTAAATATTAATTGAACACGTAACATACTGGCTAGGAGCTCTACTAAGTTATCTGCATACATTATCTCCTTTAATTTTCACAGTAACCCAATGAGTACATACCATAGTAACCCCTATTTTATTGATAAGGAAATGGAAGCTTTGAGAGGGTAAGGAACTTACACCTGGTCTCTCAGTACCCTGAGTGTAAAAAAGGGCTATTCTTCTCTAAACTATTATTGTTTTGTTTCTTATTCAAACGTCACAAATAAGAAGCTTGAGGGTAAAAATGTACTCTTCTGCGTGGGGGAGACGTAAGTGTGTATCCAGGCCTGGTAAAGAGTCATCAAGAGGGTGAGGAGGGGAAGAGATAGTGAGAGAAAGGGAGCTTCTTAAAAAGTTCCTTAGAAAGCAATATGGATGGCAGATGGGTACGTAGTACAGGTGGTGGTCACCAGGATGTGGCCCAGGTGTAGAAGATTTGGAGATGTTTTGAGGTGAAAGGAGTCAGGAAGATGTTAATAGAATCCTCTTACACCTTCACTAACAGATGAGAGGGTTGAGGGTGTTTGCTCCTGAGAATCTTTCTAAGTGGGAAGGAGGGTCTTTTTGTGACTGTTATTGTTATGAGCCAATTAGTTTTATTGGGCTTTAAAATATGCTAATGTATTGCCTTGCTAAAATAAAAATGTAATTGGAAAGGAAAGAAATATGTAACTAACTTTTGGCCAACGGGGTGACCATGGCAACATAACTTGGAAATAATGATTTATCTTAAAATGTGTATTCCAGAAACTCAAAGCTTAGTGTTGGGTTGATTTTCTGATTTTTCAACATACCATACTGAATGCTGTGAGGGGTACAGATAAAGAAAAAAAAGTGCAATAATAAATAGTTAAGAAAATTGGGAAGTTTCAAAATCACTGAGATTATTGGGCTGTAATGAGAGGATGCAGCCAAATACAACTACAAGTAGAAACCCAGGGGAAGAGAATTGCTGAGTCCTCAGCTGCCATAAAGTGAGGAAGAATGAAGGGGATTTAAGAAACAGATGAACTGCTGGCTTCCCTATACCATGGCGGGGTGAGGGAGGGGGGTGGGTTAGGTCAGTGGCATTTCTGTGCTTTTGTAAGCGGGCGTCATCCCCTCCTCTTTCTAAAAGTCACCCGCGATGGCCTGTTCTGTGTAGCCCTGTCTCCAGTCCAGAAACTTCCAGAAGGGAACGATTCTCCTATCATTTTTATATGACAGGGACACATCTAAATATTTTGACAGACAGATAAGTTGATTCTACAGAGTAATTTGCATAAAGAGCTTTCCTCAACTGCGTTTAGAAGAGAAGTGTACCTCTCACAATTGCTGTGCCGGATTGTATTTGGAGTTTGCAAGTGTGGCTTTCAGGCTGTTCGTGTGGTTAAGCCCATGGTTTTCCCTGGCAAAGAAAAGGCTTGCAACTAGGCAAGGTGCCCTCAGGGTCACAGGTGAGGGAGTCAGAGTGGAGGGGACTTCTGAATCCAGGGATATCCCAGCTGCTGCATGGTGAGACTCACAGAGTAAATCTGGGGTTTCCTTTCCATGGGCTGGTCCTTGGCCCCAAAGAAGCCTGATCCTCAGGGAGGGACTTATTGTCCTCTAAGAGTAAATGCTCTATATAACCTACTGGCAACTCTCGTCCTTAGCCAGAACCCATGTCTTCTGAGTCCTAGTCACTCATGAGCCCTGAAAAGCCTTGATTCCACTCCCTGCGTGTGGTTCACATGAGATGTCTCAGTGCTGTGCTGTGCTCTCATTCTTCCAGAATCTCCCCTGCATGAAAAGCCTCTGGGGAGGCCCCATCAAGTCCTGTCACATGTTGCTCATTCGTTTAAGCCTTGTCTTGAGTATCTTGGGTTTGTCCTGTGCTTTGCTCTTACAAGCAATATATATAGCTTACATAAATGCCTTCCTTTTAATATTATGCCCCACAAGTTCCAGTGTGGCCATGAAACTCTACTTGAACATTTATGTACTGTCTATTATCTAGCATACTTCCCCCTTACTGGGTGCTGGGGACTACTCTATGATCAGTTATCCAGTTTATTCCCCATGCACGTGCCCCTTCATTTTTATCTTCCCCTTATCTTTGCTTTATTATGCCTTCCCTCTTCCCATGGATGATGACTTTGCCACTTTTTCAGGTTGAGCAAAAAGATTTGCATATTTGGGATAAAATGCACTGCTCTCGGTGAAGGAATTCACACCCCGAGCATCTGGACCGCTGATGTAGTTCAACCGTTTGGGCACTGGCAGACAGCTTCTCCCTGGCTGGCACCAGGGTTCTCCTACTGCATCACCAACAAGGCCACCTGCTCTGGCTTTGAGTCAGAAGTTAGATTTGGTAGGTGTAAGAGAGGAGAGACCAAGAGGCAGGACCTTCAGGCAGGGCCCGTGTTCTACCAGGCTATTCATGGCGACAAAAGACCAGAAAATTCCAGTGCCTGAATTCCTATCCTGGGGGACTCTAAACTTTGGGGAAGTTACTTTTCCTCTATATTAAAACAGATTTTTCCTCTGTAAATAGATCAGTTATATCTTCCTCTCAGGTGTTTGTAGGATTCAAGCTAATCAAATCCAAGTAGTGCCTGATGGGTTGGACTAAAAGGTCACCATCCAATATCAATAATTAAATCTCTCTCCTCCCAGAAATGGGTAATCTGCTAGCTCAGAACTGTCCAACAAACCTTCATCCTAATACTTTGTTGAACTGTTTAGGAGTAAAGCAAATGCTTTAGCAGAGTGACTGGGAAGAGAGGCTATTTCTTGAAGATGCTTAGTTATAGATGAGAATTTTTAGAAAACCCAGTGGGCTCTTAAATGGTTCCATTCAGAGTACACTCCTGGAGGTACCTATGAGGTGGGATCACACCCTGGACTCTGGGGTCCATTCAGAGTGTGCTCCTGGAGGTACCTGAGAGGTGGGACTGCACCGTGAACTCTGTGTGTCTAATTATTTTTTACCACTATTATTTCTCATTTCTCATTCCCTCTTCCTTTCCCTTGTTTCCTCCTGACATTTAGTCACAGTAACAATGACCTATGGTGTTGCATAGCAGTTTTCATATTTCAGAGAAATTTCGCATGCAGCAAATACATTGTCACCTGAGACACGACATTACTTAGGGACAATCCTAAGTTCATCAGGTCTTAGTGTTACAAGGGACCTTAGGACTGTTTATTCTCTATATGAATTTAACAATATGTATAACTTTCTGCACCGATATCAGACTTCAGCTTGAATATTGACTGTTGGGAAATGCATAATAGTTATAACAGAACTTAAATAGAATGCACTGTCTCAAATTACTAAACAACTCCTTATCTGCCCACATTTTTTTCTTGAGATTCCCAGTCTGCGTTCTCCCTCTGGATTCCCACAAGCCACATCAATTCCACTTTTAAATAGTAACCCTTCAAGAAGGTCCTACGACTTCTGTCTTCTGTCACACTTTCCAGAATCAAGTAACCTGTACAAATTTCACTGTAACCCAGCTCACATTGTTTCTAGAGCCTTCTCTGGCTTAAGTGCTTCTTTTGCAAAAGTTCTCTAGTATGCTAACATTTCTTTTAGATTATGGAATTTAAAGCAAACACCACGTCTTGCATGTGTGCTAACCTGTCTTGTATGACAAGTACTATCCCTCCTTGTATTGGACACATAATGCCTACTCTGAGAAATGAATGATTTAAGATGTAATGGCACATCTTTAGCCCATAGACTTATACAGTCAATGTAAACATACAGATGATATTTCCAGGTGATCTAGGCTGTACACTTTGATCAATGTATGCTTTGATCACATTGCATAGGGTTAGCAGAAGACATACCTTTCTGATGCCTACACCCACACCCCTTCCCCTCCTTAGTGGAACATGTCCACCTAAGCTTACAATGGAGCCCTGTCACAAGCAGCCACCAAAATTAGCCTGAGTCTGATGGTCTTCTCGAAGCAGAAGGTATCAGAGAAGAACGCACAGATCATATGACTGACTCTGGTATTGACCATCGACACTTTAGGTCTTCATTACATGTTGAACTTCATCCATTTGAATGAGTAATTACAACCATGATTGAAGAAATAGTTGAAAGTGAGTATTATTTATTTTGGATCATTGGAATTAACTTAAATGACTTTCTTTCTTCCTTCCTTCCTTCCTTTCCTTCTTTTTTTCCTTCTTTCTTTCCTTCTTCCTTCCTTTCCTTCCTTCTTTCTTTCTCTCTCTCTCTCTCTCTCTCTCTCTTTCTTCTCACTCTGTTGCCCAGGCTGGAGTGCAGTGGCATGCTCATGGTCACTCCAGTGTCGACCTACTGGACTCTGGCGATCCTTCTGTCTCAGTCTTCCAAGTAGCCAGAGCTACAGGTGCATGCTACCATGCCCAGCTATTTTTTTTTAATGTATTGTAGAGATGAGGTCTCGCTAAGTTGTCCGGGCTGGTCTTGAGCCCATGGTAATCCACTCACCTCAGCTCAGGTAATCCACTCACCTCAGCCTCCCAAAGTGCTGGGCTTATAGGCTGAGCTACTGAGCCCGGCCTACTTCCTTCTTTCAGTAACTATTTTAAAAATCCCCTCTAGGTGCCACAACTCTTTGGTTCTGTGAAAAGTGGTGAGGGAACTTCCTGCCCTCGTGGTGTTGAACATCCAAGGAAGGGACTCAGGAAGCCCATGAAGAAAGAGCGCAGGAAATGCAGGAGACAGATGCCCAAGGACTCAGACACTCCCAGTCCCCAGTCTCCAAGAATCTCCCTGCAGCCTACAAGGCCTGTCTGAGGAAAGGAGAAGAACTCTGAATCCTCAGACCCTCCAAGGAAATTCCCGGTTCAGCCAGTTGGAAAAGAAGATGCAGGACGGGCCATGGAAGGAGACTGACCTGGAGAGGGCGATAGGGAGCTGTGGGTGGAACATGGGACAAGGAGAGGGTGGCCCTGAGCGGGCTGGAAGGGAGTAGCACCTGCGTCTACACCCCACGGAGCAGCGTCTGCAGGTAGTCCACAGGCAGCGTCTGCACAAACACCAGTTGGTCTGCCTTTGATCAGGTGCAAATGGTCAGGCTGCAGAGACATGGGGAGTTGCCTCCAGGTCAAGACATAGGGACATTTAGGGGAAGAGAACACAAGTCATTTTAATATTCAAAAACTGTTCACACCCTGGTAATAGAAGGGTAGGAAAAGACTCTAATAAATGTGCTATGGTATGGTAGCTCCACCGCCCGGTCCAGGCTGGTTGTTTGTCAGCTCTCTGAGGTGGGGGTGCTCACTGTATAATCCCACTGGGCCACAACCACACACTGTGGTCTGAATACTCCTCCAGCCCATGATGTCCCCAGATCATCCCCAGACTCGCTCCTTCTCCCTGCCCCGCCTTCTTCAGCCCACAGGCTGCATTTTAAATGACATTATTAAAAAGCTAGACACCTAGTTAATTACTTTTATATTCAGTGCTCCCAATCCACATCCTGGAAGTAAACACATCCTGAGGCCGGCGTTTCTGCACCTGTAAATCAGGTGGATGTCTTTGGAGATTATTAGTTCCATTATGCTGCATTGTAGGTGGGAAGCAATTTGCTTCCTTTGTTGTTTTTGATCCTTGTTTATCATTCTCTCCAAGTTGAAGTTATTTATCCAAACAGTGCAAGTAAAGAGGTGGGAGGCAGGGAGATTAAAATAAGAAGGATGTTCCTTGCTTTAAAAATGCGGGCCTGAGAAAACATCTCTCAGGAGATGAGCAGCCTTGCAGCAGGCCTAGGTGGGAGACACCGTTAGATTCTTCGCAGAGGGTGGGGGGTGGGAATGCTTAGCATGTTTGTAAATTATTAGGTTTTAAACAAAATGATTATTATCAGGCAATGATGCAAAATCATCTTTATTTAGACTGATTTTATTTAAACAATCTTTATTTAGACTGACCTGAAAACAATTGCGTGCCCCTAGGAACCACTATGGGAGAGGATGTGGTTAAGGTTTCAGACATGAACTGAGGCATATTTTTAAGGTGGTGAACTTGTTGGCTTTAGAGATAGAAGGGAAAAAGACAATTGATTAAAACAAAGGGAGACTCTGCCAGTTACAGAGTCTAATAATATGTTACGTGCCTATTGTGTTCTTTTTTCTATTTAAAAAAAAAAACTTTATTTTAAAGATGTGGGGTACAATTCAGGGTTAGTTATACAAATGGTCATTGTACACATAAAGTTCGGGCCTCACTTTGGTCCCCACTTCACCTACCTGGTTTGAGATCAAGTACCCTTATTGATGAAATGTGCCCCCTCCCTCCCTCCCCTGGCAGTTTCCCACTACTGCCAATTCCTTTCTTACAGCATTTTGACAATTGTTCAGTGTCCGCTTATGAGTGAGAATATGTGGTACTGAGTTCCTTGTTTCTGTGATAGATTACTGAGTATGATCAACTCTAAGTCCATCCAAGTTGCTGCGAAGTTCATAATTTTGTACTTCTTTATGGCTGTGTAATATTTCATCATGTATATGTACCATATTTTAAAAATCCAGTTCATTTTTGATGGGCAGCACGGTTGGTTCCATGTTTTTGCTATTGTGAATAAGATTGCAACAAACATGCTTGTGCAGGTATATTTTTCATAGAGTGATTTTAGTTCAATTGACTAATGTTTCTTTTACTTACTCCTGCAGAACCATTCAAATTTGCAGATAAGATACTTATGTAATTTGTAAGGATTGAGTGAGACAATATTGGTCAAACAACAAAACAATGTCAGGTCTGCTGGTCTTGGTTAATGTAGGTTGATGCTTGTCTGGGTTCCTGCTTCTCCCAAGACCCTCTACAAGTACGGTAGTAACTTTTCTTCCTTCTTATGCCCTTCTCCCTCCTTCCCTCCCTTCCTTCATTCTTTCTTTTTCTTTTTCTTTTTTCCTCCCTCCTTCCCTCCCTCCTTTTCTTCCTCTATTCTTTCCTTCCTTCTTTCTTCTCTCTCTATCTTCCTTTCTCTCTCCCTCGTTTTCTCCCTCTCTCCCTTCCTCCTTCCCTCCCTCCTTCCCCTCTTTTTCTCTCCCTCACTCCTTGTGAAGTCTGCTGGAGATGAGTAACAAGAAGGTAGAGCTCATCCATATTCACTCCATGTTCACAATGTTCTGACACATGACAGACACTCCACATGTTTTTGCATGGGTTCACTAGCAACTGACCCTAATGAAAAGACAGCAATACTAGATATGCGTATATGCATATACAGTACATATGTATGTGTCTATATAATTTATATTATATATACATATATCATATATCTATACATATATGTATATATTACCTTCCACAAGTCTTGGTACAGTAATAAAGTACAGTGATTAAGAGCTTGACTATAGAGTTTCACAAACCGCCAAATAAATTCTGGGTCTGTGACTTATTAACCTTGTGTCCTCAAACAAGTTACTTTAATTCCAGATCCTTCATTTATGAAGTGGAGGCAATAGGTATACCTTGCTTATAAGTGCACACTCACCTCCTAACACTTGACAATCTAAGTATTTTATGTATTTATTTGTGTTCTTGCCTTCACCCTAGTCTCCTAGTGTTGAGACCCCATGAGGGCATGACTACATCTGTTCAGTTTATTATTTCATCACTGGCACTTAGAACAGAGTTAGGAACTTGGTAAATATTTACGGAATGAAAGTCCACATGAGGTTGGGTTGAGTGATTCAAGGAAGTACCAGACGCACAGCAAACCCTAATTAATGTTAGCATTTGCTATTATCAAGATTAATAGGCACCATTCAGGACATGGAGGAGTACAGAGATGCAGTTTCATAGATTTCACTCTACGCGGAAGGTTGGAGCAGGTTAAACCTGAGCTGTGGATAAGGTTTAATAGATGGATGGGATTTGTTTATAATTAACATATTAATTGCTTTTATGTAAATCAGAACTTTAAAAGTGCTTGAAAATAGTTTGCTCTCTTAAATGGAAGTTTAGTCATTATTTCTGCTATCTCATAGATATTGTTAACTGAATTGCTAAACAGCATTTTTTTTCTGCATTTAAAATGTTCAGATATTTAAAGAAAAAGTTGACTAATGTTCTTTCAATTCCTCTACATTACGATGCTGATATCAGTTTGAGCATATTTTTAAGTAAGAAAAAGAATGGATTGAAATTTTTTATTTGAATGAAATTGAAATTTTTTATTTTAGGCAGAACTATTTCAGAGTCTTTGGGTTATATTACCTTTTATACTGTAGTTCTAAGTAGGAAAACCCTAATATCACTTGGGTTGCTTAAACGACATTATAAATGTATAGATTTTGGAATTCAGAAACTAACTCCTGATGGGAAGAAGATGATGACAGCTCTTCAGGGGAAGTGTATTATAACACTGCTGAGTCTTTCATTAATTTTTAATGGGACTTGTACATTTCACTCAGAGAGTTAAGCATCGCCCAGCTCTGCTAAATGTTATCCTTCTTACAGGTCATTTAATCACTTGAGTGTTAGAGCAAGTTATTATTTTACATGTGCACTAAGAAAAATCTTCTACATAGGAACAATTGAAACAATGCACTATATTAATTATTTGGCTACTTAAAATGACTCGATTATAATAACAATTTGCTACATGATATATCAGGCATATTTCCTAAGTTTATTAAAAAAAGGAGTTACTCTAGCAATTATACAATGAAACTAACCTGTTTATAGTTGAGCTGAACATCTTTGGGGGTTTATTATTTTATGTGTTTTCTTTAATTTTCCTAAGTTCACTTTCCTTCCTTAATTGGTCTTCTACAACCTGTTTTCCAGATTTCATGTTAACTGGGATGAATCTGAATCATTTGGTTGATAGAGTAAGCAATCTATTAAGTATGTTGGGGACATAAAAGAGACAATAGAGGTTTTATATATTTTTAATTAAAAACTATTCTACAGTAGAAATTCACTTCCAGGTATGAGTCTCTTTTTTGCAAAGACTCATACCTATCTTGCAAAGAGGCTGTGTCTGCTCCAGGGAGGCTGAAGATCAGTTCTGGTAGTTTTCTGAAATAGCTGTGAGGTAGACATTGTTCCCAAGTCCAACTTCATTAGGACAAAACTCTCAGGTTTCTTTTGCTGAAAAAAGTCTGTAAAAGCCCCAAGGAGACTGTTACAATGTGGGGAAATCTTACACCAAGACTCTCATTTTACCTTTCTTGGGGGTGGGGGTCTCTCTTTTGAGTTCCTGGGGCCTCAGGGAGCTGTTGGCAAGTCTGACTCCAGCCAGGAAAACCCCATTCCTGCTTGCTCCTCTGTCAGAGCTGGGAGCACATTGTAGGGAGAGGCACCTGCTGGGGTGGGAGGGGACTGAGCCTTCCCCCTGCCCTGCCTACCACTCATCCCTTGAGAGCATTTATCTTGAGTCAGCTTTGAAAATGACCCTAAGGTAGAGAGCTACCAAGAGCCACTGCAAGGAACCAGCACTCTGAGATGTTTAGGGGATGGGCAAGGCTTCTGGACTTCACTGTCCTCATCTGTAAAATTAAGATTTTTAAATTAAATTGATAATTTTCACAATCTGCTCCAGTGAGTGGAGAATTCTAGAGAGCCTTCTGTGAGTTGGCCCCGGGTGGGCAATGGTGGTAAGGAGGGTGGTCTTCGAAGTCAAAGCCATGATTCAATGCATTCAACAAGAGCAAGTTGAATTTATCTCTTTTGTCAGTTCATGCTTCCTAGTAAATTTTGACCTGAAGAGGGTAATCTTAGAATGATGGTCTCCAGCTGCAGCCCACAGGTTCTCACTCTTAAGTGGGCCCTAAACATTGGGTACATGAGCACAAAGGCAGGGAACAACGGATGCTGGGGGTGGGGGAAGGGAGGACAGGTGGATAAGGGGCACACAATCACCCATTGAGTACCATATCCATTATCTGGGGGCAAGAGGGCCCATTAGAAGCCTAAACTTCACCTGCTTACAATTTACATATGTAGTAAATCTTCACATGTTCCCCTGGACGCTAACATTAAAATAAAAATTTTAAAAATGAAGATAATCTGCTAGTGAGAAAAAGAACAGTTTTGAAAAATATCTTATAGTTGTACTCCATGACTTAGACATCTCAGGATGGGAAATCTCTGGGTTTCTGCTTCCTCCACCATGTTAGATAAGAAGACAAGAATCTTAGATGTAGTGCCTGCACCATGGACTGTGTCTGCTGTTCTGTCACGGAAGAGAAACAGACTTTTATTGTTGCATGCTGCAATTATATGCACTAATAATCCAGCAGAACTTCTAGAAATAAAGTGGTAAAGTGTTTTTTGATGCTGTTTCATAGACTTAGCCCACAATTTCTTAAGAGAGGCAATAACATTTCCCAATTTATGAAATATGGAAAAAAATTGCCATTTCATAAAAAAGATATTAGTGTAACACCCACCAAGGCGACAACATGGTAATAAATGAGCTCAGTCTGATTGGAGCTGTTTCCTTTTTCTTTCAGGCTTTCTTGAAGACATTAAAAAAATAAACATTTTAATAAAGAAAACAAGATTCAATTCCAGCAGAAAAAGACCATTCCTTCTAATGAAATTCCTTGAAATGAAGAACCATAACTTAATTGGTTAAAAAAGATTAATATAAAAAGATGAATAGGTAATTATTTGCTTAGGAACAAAAATAATCAAAAAAACCAAAAAACAAAAAACAGAACCCTATGGTTTCTTATTTAGAGCAGAGATCCAAAGAAAATATTTTCATGTCCGCTTCTGCCTTGCGAAATGCTCGTTTGTCCACCAAGAGACCTGGGTCTTTGCCCTGGCTTTGTGATGATTCACCCTGTGACCACAGGAACCTTTTTGGTCCTGTGTTGCCTCATCCGTAAAGTGACGTGTTTGGGTCTGATCATCTGCTGTAGCTCTAGTGATGTTTTGAATCTCTGTTTCAACAATTTTCCTTAAACTTCTTCCATTCCTTCTTGATATTCTAATCAGGAACAAAAATGCATCAAAGAGACCTCAGGGCTTAGCCCTTACCCGCATTACTTGGATTGTTTGAGAGGAGAGACATATATTCATTTCTGGTCTGTATTTTTCAGGTAGAATTTTCAGTGGTAATCATAGTGGAATGACACCCGAAACCTCCTCAGCTTGAATCTATAGCACATAGTGAACTAAGTCCATGAGACCAGAGTCCCTGGGACAGCACCCTCCCACCACTGTGACTAGTGCTGGGGATTAAACTTGGCACCCGATGTGGTTTCTAAAGTCCTAACCCTGAATGTAAAAACCTGGAAAAGAACTGAACAAATCGACCCAAAGATCCTGATGTCTCTGATAGTACAGGGGAAGGATTCTCAGATTCAGATATCAAAGTCTAGTGTAGAGAGAGGAGATGAGTAAGGCTTAGAGATAAATAAACAGCATTACTAGGTACAGGGATGGTCTTGATGTGAGAAACCAGACACCGAGATGACCACATTGAAGCCCTGTTGGCTGGGGTGTCCCAAGACCTGCAGTCAGCAGGCTGGAGACCAAGGAAGAGTCAATGTTCTCGTTCCAATCCAAAGACAGGAAAAGAACAGTGTCCCAGCTCAGGTTGAGAATTCCCTCTTGCTAGTAGAGGGTCAGTCTTTTGTTCTATTCAGGCATTTGAGGAGGCCACTCACATTGTGATATGCTCTTTCCTGGATTCTCTCCATATTCAAATGCAAATCCCGTCCAAAGACTCCTCACAGACACCCAGGACAATGTTAGACCAAATGTCTGAGTACCCACAGCCCTGCCAAGTCAACACGTAAAGCGAAACCATCCTGCTTGTGGAGTCTTGGTGCCCACTGCTTATTCTAGTTTTGCTGAAGCTCTGCTCCCAGTGCTCCTGGCCACTCCCAAAGCTACAAGCAGCGTGCAGGTTTTGATCCCCTTGGTCGCTCACTTGTGTCACTCTCTTGGAGTTGTCTTCTGGAAAAGAAGTGCCATTTCCAGAGCAGATGTAGTGGGACTCCCTCAAGAAACTTCTCAGAATTTAAGGCTGCTGGCCTCTGCCTTGAGGCAGTTTCTTTCCTGGGGAGGTAGGTGGGACTCACAGACTGTGTGTTGTTTTCAATATGCAAGAAACATAAAGCTGAGCTTTATAACCTCTGCTGATCCTTTGTTAAATTCCTTCTGGGTTCAGGAATTATCCTTCTTGACTCCTCTAAAACAATACAGAAAAACTGCACCTCCACATCCCCAATGAGGAAGAGAATGGTTATTGTTTATTACCTCAAATTCACCGTTTTGTCCTGGGGAGAGATAGACTCCTCAGGACAAAAAATGGTGAATTTGTTCCCCACTCTCTAGTCCCATTTGGTTGTCTGCTGGTAGAACCTTCAGAGTCTGAAAGTCTCAGGCAACCCTCCACTCCTGACCCCAATAGCTATCAAGTTAACGATGAACTGGAAATGAATGGAAAGGTCTCCCATGCAGGCAAAGGGCTGGAATAATGCAAATAATATATGGATGCTATTTGAACCTAAAGGAATAGGGAAAAGGAGAGTAGAACCTTATGTCCTAACATTTCCTAGCTACCCTAATAAAAACAAAGTAGGATTTTAGTCAGGCAAGGTCTGCCTCCCCTAGGTGGAGGCCCCAGAACTCCCATGTCCACGGCTCTGGTGTCATCAGGTATCACTGGACCTTGCTCCTGGACCTCATTCATCAAGCAGAAGAGAACCATACCAAATGTAGTGTTGCAGTCATTTTTTTTTTCGCTTGCCATTCTAGTTTTTCTGTTTAATTGCCTCAAACAGTTTTGAATGACATTGAACTCACGCCTTAGTGTTAGACATTTAGGTTGTTTTCTCTTTCTTTTTCTTTTTTTTTTTTGAGTTGGAGTCTCACTCTGTCACCCAGACTGGAGTGCAGTGGCCGCTCCCGGCCACCGCAGCCTCGACCTGCTGGGCTCCGGCGATCCTTCCGCCTCAGCCTTCCAAGTAGCTGGAACTACAGGTGCGCTACCACACCTGGCTAATTTTTTTGATTTATTGTAGAGATGAGGTCTCGCCAAGTTGCCCAGGCGGGTCTCGAACCCGCGGGCTCAGGCAATCCACTCACCTCAGCCTCCCAAAGTGCGGGATTACAAGCTGAGCCATCGAGCCCGGCTTTGATGCTACATTTTTACACTTATCCCAACATAGATCATAAATTAAAAGTCTATAAAAAAGCAGCAATTCCATTTAAAAGTTTAGATAAAACCCAGGAGACCACAAACTCTGTAGCAAAATATTCCTTTATTAGGTAATTTATAAGATTTCAAAATCAAGGGTCACTAGTCAGTTTTTTTTTTTCTGTGGGAGAAACCAGAGGGAAGTTTAGGGCAACTATTTAAAACGTGCAGAAGAACAAGTCTGTGTTGAAAAGCAATCATGTTGTACTGGGGCTGGGTGTGATGGCTCATGCCTGTAATCCCAGCATTTTGAGAGGCCAAGGAGGGAGGATTGCTTGAACCCAGGAGTTCGAGACCAGCCTGGACAACATAGGGAGACCTTGTCTCTACAAAAGACTAAAAAAATTAGCCCAGTGTGGTGACATGCACCTGTAGTTCCAGCTACTTGGGAGGTGGAGGCAGGAGGATGACTTTAGTCCAGGAGATCAAGGCTGCGATGAGCTGTGATCACACCATCACACTTGAGCCTGGGCACGCAGTGAGAGTTGGACTAAAAAAAAATTATATTGGAAAAGATAGACAAGGGAAACAACTAGAAAAACATAAGCCCTAGTTATATGAAGATGCTAAAAACATTTATATGAGGTTTTATTTATGTATTTATATTTGATCAGAGTCTCACTGTCACCGAGGCTGGAGCGCAATGGCATGCTCATGGCCACTGCAGCTTCGACCTGCTGGGCTCAGGTGAGGCTCCCGCCTCAGTCTTCCAAGTAGCTGGAATTACAGGCGTGCACCACCATGCCCAGCTAATTTTTTGACTTACTGTAGAGACAAGGTCTCACCAAGTTGCCCAGGCTGGTCTGGAACCCCTAGGCTCAGGCAATCCTCTTGCCTTGGCCTCCCAAAGTGTTGGGATTACAGGTGTGAGCCACTGTGCCTGATCTTAAATGAGATTTTAAAATAGGTTAAATTAAAATATTAAAACATATTAAAATATGTTTTCCAACTAGAAAGAAGAATTGCTGATTCCATAGTGCAGATGGAAGTCTCTCGCTAAGGGACAGGCCTTTTCTAGTGGCAGGGGTAACAAGAGAGGGTACAGAGATTCTATTTTTGTGGTAGATAAATCTTTCCCCATTAATATTTTCTTGTTTTTTTCTTTCTTTTTTTTTTGGTATTGGAATCTCACTCTATGGTCCAGGCTGGAGTGCAGTAGCACAATTAAGAGTCACTGCAGACTCCACCTCCTGGGCTCAGGTGATCTTTCTTCCTCAGCCTCCCGAGTAGCTGGGACTATAGGCACGTGCCACCACACTCAGCTAATTTTTTAAAAAATAGACACAAGGTCTCACTACGTTGTCCAGGCTGGTCTTGAACTCCTGGACTCAAGCAAGCCTCCTGCCATGGCCTTCCAAAGTGCTGGGATTACAGGTGTGAACCACTGCACCTGGCCAATATTTTCATATTCTTTTTTTTTTTTTTGAGGTGGAGTCTCACTCCGTCACCCAGGCTGGAGTGCAGTGGCACACTCATGGCCACCCCAGCGTCAACCTGCTGGGCTCTGGCAATCCTTCCACCTCAGCCTTCTAAGTAGCCGGAACTACAGGTGTGTGCTACCACGCCCAGCTAAGTTTTGATTTATTGTAGAGATGAGGTCTCACCAAGTTGCCCGTGCTGGTCTTGAACCCGTGGGCACAGGCAATCAAGTCACCTCGGCCTCCTGGAGTGCTGGGATTACAGGCTGAGCCACCGAGCCCGGCCTTCCTATTCTTAAAATTACCATATAACCAATGATTTAAAAGGGTCCTAAGATCTCTCTTGCCCAAATTCTCATTTTACAGTCAATATTTGCCCAAGCTCATTCCTAGATGATGGCAGAAAAGGAACGAGAATTATATGAATTCATCTTTTTGTACTTTGTTAATAACATGGCAAAAACATGATCTGTTCTCCATCAGCTGGCTACCACGTAAACAGTGCAAAGCAGAGAGATCAGAATGGTGCAGAGAAAAACCATTATGCATCCACAGTTACACTGCCCAGGCAGATGGTCAGCTGACAGTTGAGTTGTGGGAATATTTCCAATTTGCATGAATGAAACATGGACACATAAGATAAAGCTGGCTCCAGGAAAGTAATTTTCCCAGTTCCCCTGAGCCCTGGGTTGGGAAAACTGCAACTTGCTCTGGAATTTAAAAACGTCACAAGCGGTACTGTAGGATGTCCTGTGTGACCTTGGCCCACGCATGGAGGCTCGTCAAGGTCCCAGGTGCCGGCTCGCCCACGAGCTATGGCTGAGACAGAAAAAGAAAAACAATCCCTCCCCAAACACATAAGCAAAGCCCATCTTCCTGTGTTCTCTGCCAAGACAGTTGGAGCAAAAGAGATGAATTTGGGACTCTGATTCATCCATCAAGACAAATAAACTCAGTCCATGGAGGTTAGGAGGGCAATTTATGAAGCAAACAAAAGTTCGGTTTTGGAAAGGGGCTCCGGAGAAAACACAGATGCCATCCCTGGAATCCATCTCCATGATGGAGGAGAAAACGGCGCACCCTTTTTTTTTTTTCCTGTTTTTTAGAGTCAGAGTCCCATGTTGTTACCCAGATTGGAGTGCAGTGGCATGCTCATGGCCACTACAGCCTCCACCTGTCGGGTTCAGATGATCTTTCTGCCTCAACTTTCCAAGTAGCTGAACTACAAGCACGTGCCACCATGCCCAGCTAATTTTTTGACTTACTCTAGAGACGAGGTCTCACCAAGTTGCCCAGGCTGGTCTCGAACCCCTGGACTCAGCCAATCCTCTCGCCTCAGCCTCCCAAAGTGCTGGGATTACAGGTTTGAGCTACCGCACCTGGCCTTTTAAAATTTTATTTTAATTTTTAAAGATGTGGGGCACAATTCGGGGTAAGGTATACAAATGTTCATTATGCAGGTACCCTTGTTGATGACGTGTGCCCCCTCTCCCCTGGCAGTTTCTCAGTACTGCCAATCCCTTTCTTATAGTATTATGATAATTGTTCAAGGTCTGCTTATGAGTGAGAACATGGGGTACTCAGTTCTTTGTTTCTGTGATAGATCACTCAGCATTATAGACTCTAAGTCCATCCAAGTTGCTGCGAAGTTCATAATGTCCTTCTTTATGTCTGTGTAATATTCCACGGTGTACGTGTACCACATTTTTTTATCCAGTCCTCTTTCGATGGGCAGCACGGTTGGTTCCATGTTTTTTGCTATTGTGAATAGTGCTGCAATAATGGCTCACTCTTAACCTGCAGAGTCCTGAAAATGCCAACGGGCAGACACCCTCACAGGGCAGCTCAAGGCTGGCCTGCCAAGATGGCAGCCCACCCTCCTCCCACTCTGCAGAGATGCGGACTTTGGGTTCCCTGCCAGCTCCCCACTGAGCTGAAGGAGCATCTTCCCTGGGGAAGACGGCCTGAAGACCCTGTCCCGGTTCAGTAACAGTAAACAGAGCTCTGACTGGTCTAAGGCACGTCTTCCAGCAGACCCAAGCTCCTTGAGCGGGCCTGGACGCCCACCATGCTCCCTGGTCCAAGCCACCGTCCTTGTCTGTACTTCTTCATAGGCAGGGACCCCAGCTGGCCTCATCCTCAGGAAATCTCTCACACGTCTTTCAGGGACTCACTCCCTTCCTGTTTTCTCTCTCAGCTTCCCAGTCCTGGCTCCCAGAGGACTCGCAGGGCTGGCTGGCCAGTGGCTCCCCTGACACCCCCCACTCTCTGCCCCCTCCCCAGTCCCACACCAGTGGGTGGGAGTTTGTGCTCACACTCCACACATTCTCTCTCCCTTTCTCTGTCCCTGAGCACACTAGAGTTCCTGGCCAGGTCCTGTCCATCCTTCCGCCGCATGGGTCTCCCATCCCTTTGTCAAATCCCTCTCCCCACCTCCATCCCCCCATGCTTTTGGGCTCAGCTTAATCGTGTTCCCCTTGAGTGTAGGCTGGACTTAGTGACTTGTCCTAGTGACTCACTTGAATAGCATGTGCTGGGAGTGGAGATGTGTGACTTCTGAGACAAGGTCAGAAAAGGCACCGCAGCTTCCTTTTTGCTGTTTCTAGGATGACGTTCTCTGGGAGAACCTAGCTGCCATGTTGACGGGATGCTCAAGCCATACAATGGCGGGGTCCACGTGATGAGGAACTCAGTCACCATGACAGCAGTCAGGGGAGTGAGTCAGTTTGGAAGCCGAACCCAGTCCCCGCTGACATCCTGGTGGCAGGTTCGTGAGACGCCCCAAGCCAGAGCCACAAAGCTCAGCTACTCCCAAATTTCTGACTCACAGAAACTGTGTGAAAGAATAAATATTTACTGTTGTTTTGGGAAGCTAAACATGTTTTGGACTAATTTATTAGGTAGCAATAACTAACTCATACAAAGGGAACGCTTCTACACTGCTGGTGGGAATGCAAACTAGTTCAACCTCTTTGGAAGACAGTGTGGCGATTTCAAAAAGAGCTAGAAATTGACCTTCCATATGACCCAGTAATCCCCCTATTGGGAATATACCCAGAGGAACTCAAATCATTCTACAAAAAAGACACTTGCACACGCATGTTTGTTGCAGATCTATTCACAATAGCAAAAATGTGGAACCAACCGTGCTGCCCATCGAAGCTGGACTGGGTTAAAAAAATGTGGTACATGTACACAATGGAATATTACACAGCCATAAAGAAGGATAAACATATGGACTTTACAGCAACTTGGATGGATTTACAGTCTCTCATACTCAGTGATCTATCACAGAAACAAAGAACAGAGTACTGCTTATGAGTCACCATTACTGGCTAATGATGTCTTAAAGTGTAAATACAAGATCAACCAAAAAAATTTTTGTGACTTCTATGGTCTGTTTAGGGTTACAGATTCTCACAGTTAAGACATATGTTTTGGAGATCCTGGGGAGATAAGTTCCAATTCTTTCTTATGTAATGATGAAGGGGACGTTCAAGATTCTAAGATTATCACTCGTAAGTGGACCCTGAACATTTACCATAATACTATAAGAAAGGGACTGGCAGTAGTGAGATACTGGCGTGGTGGGGGTGGGGGACACAACATCAGTAAGGGTATCTGATCTCAAACCAGGCAAAGGGGACCAGAGGGAGGCCCAAACTTTACCTGCACGATGTCTACTTGTATACCTAATCCCGAATTGTACCTCACGTCTTTAAAATAAAAAAAAAACTCATACAACATATTTGAACTTTCTCAATCATCGGATAGAGTTCTTCCTTAATTAATCATCATCATCTTTTTTTGGAGGATGAGGGTTTTTGTTGTTGCTGTAATTGTTGATTATGAAGTCCTCTCCCCAAGGGTTAGGATATGAAAACAAAAGCAAAACAAAACATCAACACCACCCTCATAAAACAGAAAGCAACAACAAACTCATAAAACAGAAAGCAACAACAAACTCATAAAGCATCCTCATGGATGGGCTTTTATTGATTTGGGACCATTATGATTTGATTCCAAGGAGATATCTGTAATGATAAGACATATTTTCTTTCTTTCTTTTTTTTTTTTTGAGTCAGAGTCTTACTCTGTCGCCCAACCTGGAATGCAGTGGCACACGCACGGCCCCTACAGCCTCGACCTGCTAGGCTCAGGTGATCCTTCTGCCTCAGCCTTCCAAGTCGCTGGAACTACAGGCACACGCTACCACGCTTATTTTTTGAATTATTGTAGAGACCAGGTCTCACCAATTGGCCTAGGCTGGTCTCATACCCCTGAGCTCAGGCAATTCTCCCGCCTTGGCCTCCCAGAGTGCTTGGATTACAGGCTTCAGCCACTGTGCCTGGCAATAAGACACATTTTCAAGGGCTATTCTTAACATAATCGTTGTATCTGCCATCTTAGAATCTTGAACGTCCCCTTCATCATTACATAAGAAAGAATTGGAACTTATGTCTCCAGGATCTCCAAAACATACGTCTAAACTGTGAGAATTTGTAACCTTAAACAGACCATAGAAGGCCCCCCAATTTTTTTTGGTTGGTCTTGTATTTACACCTTAAGAAATCATTAGCCAGTTATGGTGGCTCATGCCTGTAATCCTAGCACTTTAGGAGACGGAGGTGGGAGGATTGCTTGACCAGCTTAGGCAACATAGTGAGACCTCGCCTCTATAAAAAAAATAAAAAATAAAAAAAGCTGGGCTTTTGGTGGTGCATGCCTGTAGCCCCAGCTACTTGGGAGGCTGAGGAGGGAGGACTGCTTGAGCGCTGGAGTTCAAGGCTTCAGTAAGCCATGATCGTGCACTGCCCTTTAGTCTAGGCTACAGAGTGAGACTTTGACTCAATACATATATATTTATATGCATATGTATATCTGAGCATTTGAAAATCAAATCTCCAATCAAAGGATTGACGTCACCAGTTTACTAGTTAATTTTCCATACAGCAAAGACGTGTCGACACAACACCCCAGGGAACAGGGTGGAAACAGAAGCCAGTGAAGACTGATTTAAGCCATGAGCTAATGCTCTGCTAAGAGAACCTAGCAACATATCGTGATGAGAGAGAAAATAAGGAAGGCTGGGATAATTTCTCTCCAGTAGTACATGACTGGGGTAAAAAAATGAAGAACATATACATGGCAAGATTCTGTCATACCGTTTTCCACAGAGAGAAGGAAAGAAAGTATTAAAAGGTGGGAAATAAGGCCAGGTGTGATTGCTTACTACCTGTTACCCCAGCACTTTAGGAGACTGAGACAGGAGGATCACCTGAGCCCAGGAGTTCAAGACCAGCCTGGGCAATATAGTGAGACCACCTCTCTACCAAAAAAAAAAAAAAAAAAATTAGCTGGCCATGGGGGCATGCATCTGTAGTCCCAGCTACTTGGGAGGCTGAGGAGGAAGGATCACCTGAGCCCAGGAGGTTGAGGCTGTGATGAGCCGTGATCGTGCCACTGCACTTTGGCCTGGGCAGTCCTTGACTTGAAAAAAAAAAAAGGCACATGAAAACATGAAAGGTTGAATTGTCACAACGCATGTACGTAATTATCATCGCTGTGTAGTAAGCCAGGAGTGGGATTATTTGAAGTCACTGGAGAGGTGAGAGGAAACTTTGAATACACAAGGAGAAAGGGAGAAGTGGTATTTATTTATTTATTTATTTATTTATTTATTTTTTGAGTTGAAGTCTCACTCTGTCACCCAGACTGTAGTGCAGTGGCACGCTCACGGCCACCGCAACCTTGACCTGCTGGGCTCCGGCGATCCTTCCGCTCAGCCTTCCAGGTAGCTGGAACTACAGGCGCACGCTACCACGCCCGGCTGATTTTTTGATTTACTGTAGAGATGAGGTTTCGCCAAGTTGCCCGGGCGGGGCTCGAACCCGCGGGCTCAGGCAATCCACTCACCTCTGCCTCCTAAAGCACGGGATTACAGGCTGAACCACCGAGCCCGGCTTGGTATGTATGTATGTATGTATGTATTTATTTATTTATTTTTGAGTTGGAGTCTCACTCCGTTGCCCAGACTGGAGTGCAGTGGCCACTTCCGGCCACCGCAGCCTCGACCTGCTGGGCTCCAGCGATCCTTCCGCCTCAGCCTTCCAA
>CAUYQG010166471.1:0-44392 GCA_963574415.1 Tarsius wallacei
TACCTTCCCTCTGAATTTCCAATCCTTTCTAAATAAAATACTCAGTCATTAGTAGGAACTAATAGTGCCTCCCTGTAGCGTTCTAGGAGTAGTAATCCTGTACGTAAGTGCTGACATACAAAAAGCAGTCAATTTCAAGTGCTATTATTAGGTTTATTAGAAACCTCACTGTTTGTTTGTTTGCTTTCCTTTTGTGTCTACGTTTCCACATAAGTAAAGTTAAAAATCACGTAAGCGCTCTGCGGAAAACGTATGACACTGGAGAAAATATATTTTTAAAATGATAGCATTTGTCACTCTCTTTAGAAACAGGGACCCCTATAAGTCTAGTTATTTACTGTTGCTACACAAAACAGCAGAATCTAAAATCCAGCTAAGAGCAAGCTACTTTTGCCAAATTGAAGTAACAGGAGGTAAATGGTACTACTCAGCTCCGAAGGATCTGTGGGTTTATAAATTGGTTGGAAGCATAGGGTTTTGGTTATTTTGTTTCATATGATTCACAGTGCCAAGTCCTGCACGCCTAATTTTATCCTAGGGCATGCATTCAGCACTTGCTTGGAGAAAATAGTGCCACCAACCTCGTCCTCATAAGCATCGCCAAACATCCAAGTTTCTTTTCCTGGAAGAGGAACACACTCCAAAGAGCATCAGCGAAGACCCTTACCTCCTCCCCCAGGAAGAACAGCTTAATCCTTGCAAAAAAAGTGAGCGTTTAGATTAGGAGTGAGATTTCCATAAGATATATTTTACGTAACATCCAGAGAGTTGAGGAAAATGAGACAGTACAAATATTGTGGAATCTTTAAGAATATAAGAGTAAACATAGTAGTATTGAAACCAGCGACAAATCAGAAGCAAAAACAAGCACACCGCTTGTGCTTTTGTTTAGTGGGAATGCCAAAGAATGTGTGATGCTCTGAGTATCTCAAATTCAGGGAATTCTGGTGCCTTGTGGGTACTTCAGACATATCAACTGCATTGAAGAAATTACAGCAGACTGTAATCCAAGCCAATGTCATGGAGAAGAAGCCACTCACAAGGAAATCGTCCCACTGGGGTGTGATTTCATATGGAGAATAACAGCTTTGAGACACCTAATATCAGCTTATTTCATGAAAAGAGCTATTAAATATCAAGCATGTTGAAGTGAGTCATTTATGTGATTATGTATACATTTTTTGAAACCTGATCATAAAAGTATAATTAAAGGCTTTGATTAATGAAGTGGATAAAAGGTCTTTCCTCAAGAGAAGGGATTATGGTTGTGAGTCAGGAAGCCATTTCAGTAGGTGTTAAATTTGCCACTGCTTTTTTGTATCCAAATGGATAATCATATCTGTAGGATGGTGGGTTAGTGGTTTTCTTGGTTACAAGGTACGTTTTGTTGTTGACTTTTAAAGAGCTGTACCGAAATCACTGACTGCATTTTGAAGGGAAAATATCCTCCAAAATTGACCCCCAAAATAAATCATTTACTTTGTTAGGAACAGATAACGTGCTTTAAGACGTTTTGCTAGGAGAGATTAATATCAAGAAGTTTGAACATTTTTGGATGAGAAAATTTAGCTACTTACGTGCAGTCTCCAAAGTGATATTTTCAGGAAATTTTGCATTTTCTTCATTTGCTGTGTGATACCAGTAATATCAAAGGAATACTAACAAATAAGAAATGTGTTGGAAATAGAAACCATTCTTCTCAGTCTACAAATGGAATTGGTCACAATGGATTTTCTTTATTCTCTTAATCACTGACAAATGTTTTCTTTCCCAGTTTCTTTGGGAAAACTTTTAAGGAGAAATCACAGGCTCACTGCTTTGCTTTGACTCTTGATTGAATTTTGCAATCTTTCTTTTGACTCTTCCTCATATTGGTAGCTACTTAAAGCTTGCCTTTATAACTATAGCAGGCTGTAGTTAAGAAAATTTCTTAAAAGGATATTTTCTCTCAGGCCCTAGGGAACAAAAATTTTATTTATAGTGAAAATGGTGGTGCGCTGTAACAAAAATTAAATGGCCTAGTGGCTCAAGCAAATAAAATAGGCCTTCCCCCAGGGGGAAGAAAAAAAAAGCCTAATGCAGTTTTTGCTTCAAAGCATGAAAAGTGAAATCATCTGACCATGACAAAGCTCCATGGTATTTTGTTTTTGTCAAAAATTTCTGACTTTGGTAGGGCTGGTAGCCAATAACAGAAAGCAACCGTGGAGCCATTGACTAGCAGTATGCGACTCCGCACCAGTTACCTTGGATTAGAGTTGTGTTCTCAGGCAATAAATATGTGCAAACTGGAAATGATGAGTTTCTGGATTCCTGGAAAGCATCCTCTTTTTAAAAAAATCCAAATCTCAGCAGAATATTAGGCAGTAATTCATCTGAAAATGTAGAGACAGTGCAACATTCTAGGCAAGGTATGGTATTGTGTATATTTGGGGACATCTTTTTATGCCTAATTGGATTTCTCTGGTTCTTAATTAAATGTTGCAACTCAAGTCAGCTATTGGCTGAGTAAACTTGAAAGTTTGAGGAAAGTAATTGTGTAGCAATAATTTCAGTGTAGCATTTTGCTTGAATATGTAGGACACTGGCCTAGACCATGAACTAGCAACTCTAATTTTTTTGGTCTTAGGGTTTTTGTGGGCTAATTGCTTAATATCTCTGAAACTCATTTCTCCATTATAAGAAGGAAGATGTTTTGAGAGATAATAAGACCAAACCCGCTCTGAGCTTCATAGAGAGAGTCAAGCTTGTAGAATGTAGTGGCACTCCCCCCGCCCCCCAAAAAATGACCTTAATCAGAAGCCCCTGCCTGAAAGGAGTTTGATTTCACTAGAAGAAAAAGAAAGAGCTTCAGAAATAAATTCACTTTCCCGTCTTCAGAGACAGGAGAGAACAGGGAGACTACATAGATTCAATTAATAATTTTCTCATTTTTTTTTATCTTTGAGGTCAACTGAGTTTTGAAATATCTATTGTTCAAATTTGGCAAACAAATGTTGAACAACTAGTTAAGATTCAGGTACGCTGTGGGGCACTGCGGTGATAAGTTAATACAGCATGGAATCTTCCCTCAAAACGATTCACTGTTCTATAAGGCAGAATTAAATAAAAGGGAACTTGTGGTATATAGAATTTTTAAAAGAAACAAAGAGGAAGCATTCTGATAAGGATAAGCAGTAGACCGAGAAAATGTTTTTTATAAAAGTCTTTTAAGTTACACATTGAAGATTGAAAAGGACTTGAGACTTGAATAAGTGAAGAACAGGAGAAGGACATTTGTAACAAGCTAAGAAAAATACTCTGAGAAAATATCCAGAAAACGTATGAGGGTTTATGAAAAGCATTTGCTATAATAACAGCTATGGAGGAATACTTTCATTCATAATGTTGGCTAATGGTAGTACATTTTGAGCTTTGTAAGTTGAGGGCCGTCCACTGGAAGATAAAGATTCTGAGTTTGTTTTTCTTTCCCAATTCTGCTACTTGCAGTAGATGTTTGGCAGTCCAATAACTTCTGAACTAGATGGTATTGCTTCGTCGCAGAAAATATGGAGTACGTTTTAGCCACTCCCACACCTCAGGATCCAAATCTGAAAGTTATAGGGCCTCCAGTCCATATTTTACTGAATTCTATATACAGAGGGTGCCAAAAATATATACATATTTTAAGAAAGGAAAAACTGAATGCGGATGAATGCAAGTCATGTTTGACTTCCTACAGTTAAAAGAGGTGCTCAAAGTGGTTGCCATCAGCGTTCAGACACTTTGGTTCATGGAAAACTAAAAGTAATGCATAGATAAGATCTGTTAACATGCGTATACAGTTTTTGGCACACCCGGTATGTTTTAATCATGTGCACATGCTGTCAATGTGTTTAGTATTAGAGCTGATTATTGTTTTATTAAATATGCAGTTCTACATAAGAGTGGAGATCTCTTCAGTCCAAAAATGTGAAAACTAAGCCTAGAAGAAGTTTAGTAATCTTCAAAGTTCACAAAACACAGTATCAATAGATCTGGGTCATAAACAACAAAATTTATGTTTTGTTTTTATTTATAGCTTTTTAAAATTATTATACTGTGCTTTATTACTGTTTTCTCATCAATAAGTAACTCAAAAGCCTAATTAAACCTAATATTATAGGTTTAACATTAAGTGGAGCCCTTATTTCTTAAGAAAAAAGGATGAGAAATACTTTCTCTGTTGACAGTTTCAGTTTTGTAACTTGAGTACCTATGTCAGAATGAATTGGATAAAACCTTGACAGAAGTGGAACGGTTGAGTTTTGCTGAATTTACACAATTCTTTGCAGAACTTGGCCTTGTTACATAGAATAACATATTAGGATATTTGCCTTATTTGTAAGAACTGATTGCCTTTACATGGTCAGTTCCTACTGCCCATTTAGCAGAATTTCACTTCCTTGCAGATCAATTTGCAAAAGGCATCGATTTATCTGAAACACTAACGTTTCAAGATAATGGGATTCTATTTCCATAATCTATTTTTGACATATTCATTCTTAGGGCAATGAAATACTCACACGGTACCTACAAAAACTTATCTCATTCTCGTGTTATCTCAATGAACTATTGGAAGAGGTCAGTTGGGATCAGACCTGAGTCATGGATAGGCTTCAAGATGGATATGTTGAGTTGAGAGGACTCAGAAATCCCGAGATGAAAGGCATCTAAGCATACTTTGGGAAGCATAAGTTGGGTAGATTGTGTATGTGTGTGTGTGTGTGTGTGTGTGTGTGTGTTATATGTGTGTGTGTGTGTGTGTGTGTGTGAGAGAGAGAGAGAGAGAGAGAGAGACTTTAAAATGGGCAAAAAAGAAACAATCCCTAAGCGTCCCATGTGGTAATGACTGCTGTACAACTCTGTTGTAGAAAACTGCCTGTAGAAAAACCATATTACAAATGCTCCATAGAAAGGCTAGTGGATTGTACTTGGTGAAATGCAATTGATCATCGCCCTGTAGATAGCGCAGTCTTGCAGCTTTTGTAAATTCATTTCAACATTTTTCTATTGCATAGATATGCTTAATTATTTGAATTATCCTTTGAGCTCGTTGCAACATCCTACCACTCTCCTCATGAATGCATTAAATAAATTGATGTGATCATTTAAAATTGTATGAGATTCATGATTTTACTTTTTTAACTATTTTTTAATGGTATACATCCATGGTGTGCAATATAATCCCCTGTAGGGCCTGCTAAGGCTTAGATCAGGGGGCTCCGTTTTCAGTCTCTGATTCAGTATTCTTGGGCAGGGCTTAAGAATTTCCTGCATTTGTAGCAAATTTCAGGTGATAGTGACATGGGAGGTCCAGAGATGATACCATTAGGTCCACTGGTAGAAATGGTAATCACCTAGGCTGACAACAATCCCCAAACACCTTCACTTTATATAACTAGAATGATATTCAGCCCAAACCTAATCTGCAGTCCCTCTGTGGAAAAAAAAAAAGAAAAATGTCTAGGGTTCTTTCATGCCTCTCCTTTCGGCAGGATAATCCAGACTCTAAAATTTCTTGATATGGGCACTGGAAACAGTGGCAGCTTTTATCAAGTGACATGACGGGGAATAGGAAGGTATCACAGAACACACCGTAAGATTCCCTCTAGACTAATTATGTAGTTAATTACTCTGGTGTGTGAACTTAGCCTTCAAAGCAATCTCATTTGGGCTGAGGAAAAAGCTACTCGAGACAATTATGTCATGTGAGAAGGGGGCAAGAGAGAGCTATTGTTGGAAGAACAGTAGAAATGCTGAGCAATGTCATCCGAAATAAACCAACGTGGAGCTGTGTTTTCCCTGAGCTGTAGGCTTCGATGCATAATAAGACCTTTCATTCTGATTTCTATGATTCCTTTGCTCATGGGGACAAGTTGTATATTTTCCTTCTTTCCTCTTTCCTGTTGCAGGATCTGCATTATCTTTTCCTATTGGTGCTGAAGAACTCAATACATGTTTTCATTGCCATACAAGAGGGTAGTAGTGGAGAGTAACTTGAATGAGCAAACATCTCTTTTCTGTTTAAAATGAAAGGAAAATCTTGCACTCATGGGTGAACACCATATACCTGACCTAAAGATGTGACAGTTAGGTAGTTTTTCTGTTTTATTTGTTGTATTCTCACCTTCCATAACAAAGAGAAAGGAGAGAGTGAGAGGGAGGGAGGGGAGGAAAGAGGGAGGGAAAGAGAGAGGGAGAGAGAGAAAAAGAAAAAGAAAGAAAGAAAGAAAGAAAAAGAAGGAAGGAAGGAAGGAAGGGAGGGAGGATGGAAAGAAGGAAGGAAGGAAAGAGAGAAAGAAAGAAAGAAAGAAAGAAGGAAAGAAGGAAGGAAAGAAGGAAAGAAGGAAAGAAAGAAAGAAAGAAAGAAAGAAAGAAAGAAAGAAAGAAAGAAAGAAAGAAAGAAAAGCAAGTCCTATCGCTGATATGCTGACAGTGGGAAAAAGACAAACAGAACTTTCAAATAGTTTTAAAAAGCCTTTTGTGAACCTATAAAACATAAGGTAAATTTAATTTAATTTGCATGCAATTTGTCATGAATTTAGAGGTTGGTGGCAATTAAAAATGCAATTTGCTTTTAACACTGTATTTCTCTTTTATGTATGTTAAAAAATATATCAACACATTTCTGTCATATTCACAAGATTACAATGGTGCACTCTAGTGGACAAATGAAATTGCGCATCATTCCTGTAAGGTTTTCATAATGTTTGCACACATGAGTTGACTTGTATTTAAGTAACAGCACTTTTGAGTTGGTAGATGGTGATGTGTTATTTTAATGGGAGAGTTTGTAGATGGGGCAATGTCTCTGAATGAATTTACATTTAGAAAGTAATCCTCCCCCCCTTTCTTTCCTTTCCTTCTCCTTTTTATTCATTTTTTAAACCAATAAACCCTCAATTCAACATTATAAAACAAACATAAAACTGAGACTTGAAAGCTGAGGATGTAAATGAAATGTATTATTATCATCAATTTTAAAGACATTTTAGGAGTTGGATTGGTAGAGAAAGCTATTTTGGCAAAAGCATTATGGGGTCGTACCTCTCCATATCTTTTGAAAGTGGATTGTCAAGGAAATAGAATATCAGAAGCATCTGACGTAGAAATTAATACAGATTTTTAAGCTAGTTGACATGCAACACTAATATTAGGAGGAGTAAAAATATCTGTACAATATAGTAATTTTACTTAGTTGTTTTTTCCTGAATTAGGTGATCTTTTGAGAATAAGATTTTTGCCACTTAAATTATGTCAGAATGATGCATATTTTACCTTGAATTTCCTAAAGTAATTTTTATATTGCCCATACTCTTTAAAAATATCCACAGATACAATTTAGTGTCTTTAAAAAAAAATCTGAAATATTATCTTAGTATTCTTAATGGATAAGGTATTTTTATGCTCATAATACTTACAAATTACACATGATTTGAGAAGCAGTGATCTGCTTATCCTCATATCTAATGTTGTGTCTATGTCTAACGTATCAGAGAAAGAAATCGAGGAAGTAATAAAAGACAAGATTTTTTTGATTTGTTCAAACACTAAGCACCTACATTCTCTAACTCTAGGTAAAAGATAATTTTTCTGTGAATGCCATTTCTTCCTCCTGAATTTTGGAATCAACTAAGGTGTGCCTCTAAGAAACAGACTACACCCTCGGTGACCTACCCCTTTGCCTGTTACTACAGGAAGTAGTAAGTACAAGCAGCTGCCTGGTATAATGGAATGGCACAATGGATGCCTGCATATGTAACTGGGGCTTCCCAGGAGTCCATGTAGCCATGCGAGTCTCTTAAAGTTACCCAAGGTTGGTGTGCAAAGCCTTGAATACAAGGCCCACCAGCATTCTGCGTCATGGAAGTTGTGAACACTGGCAGGCCGCTCAACATGTTGTGTGAAGAACCTTTCTAAACAAATTCCCTCTTCCAGTTCAAGCTTGCTCGACAGATTCAACTGGCATAAAATAATCTTAAAATTTGAACTGCCTGCTTCAGGCCAATACGTAATACTATTAGCAAGGTAAGCAACACTGAACTACTTGCCTGTCTTTATCCACTCTCATGAATCCACTAAAGGACTTGTGTTTTAAATTTCACTGAGCATGTACATACGTGTTCAATGTCAGTGAACTTAGTTTTATATACTTTATTTTCTTGGCTTTGAAACAAGTCTAAATGGCCGGGTACGGTGGCTCAGCCTGTAATCCCAGCACTTTAGGGGGCTGAGGCGAGTGGATTGCACGAGCCTCTGGGTTCGAGACCAGCCCAGGCAACTTGGCGAGACCTCCTCTCTACAATAAATCAAAAATTAGCTGGGTGTAGTAGTGGCATGTGCCTGTAGTTCCGGCCACTTGGAAGGCTGAGGTGGAAGGATCGCCGGAGCCCAGCAGGTTGACGCTGGGGTGGCCGTGAGTGTGCCACTGCCCTCCAGTCTGGGCGACAGAGTGAGACTCCAACTCAAAAAATAAAATAAAATAAAATAGCTCTAAATATAAAAATAAAATGACTCTACTAATAGAACTGGAAAAGGAACTCTGACCTATTCCAGAGAATCAGATATCATGCTACATGCTGCCTCAAAGTCTTTTCATCTTAATCAACAGAAACAAAATAACAAAAATGTTAAATTTTTAGGACCACCATGAGGTCCATACTACAGTAGCTTTACCTGAAAAAAAAAAAGAGGTGTACAACCAATGCCTGAAAAATACAGGTGCTGTGATTTGGTAGAGGATATCAGTTTTACCAACTTGTGGACTTTCTTTTGAATGCTCCATGAGGTAAGTCAATATAGGAAGCCTTTGTCTCTGGAAATGTTTCAGATTCCCCAAAGAAAGAATCTAATTAGCCCATATTGTGCTAAACACTACCACCTTCGACTAGTCCCCATGTTGCAGTTAGCAAGAACTATAACAGGTTCATGGGTTGACCTAAAAGAAAAAATCTATCACAAAATTAAAATAAGTAGAGAGTTTTTGAGGGCCAAACTTGAGCGTTGTCATCAAGTAGTATGGTTTTAAGTTGTCCTGAATATGCACTTTGATTATTAGCAGTTACTGTGAACTGGATTTTTAAAGGGAAAGATCAGGCAGTTCTTAAGTTGTTTACCAAGAATTTGAATGATCTCTTATGGCCTCTGGGTTTTGAGTTTGTTCAGGAATTGGATGCCAGTTTTAATTTCCATGAGGGTATGTCCTTCATTTTCTAAGGTTCTCATGGTTTGAGGTTTTACATTTAGGTCTCTCAAGTTAGTTTTTAACATTTTACTTGTTTATTAACTTGGTTTATCTTTTCCTTCTCTATCTTCTGACCATTTTTTCTGTATATTTATCTCCTTTCTAATTATAAAGGTAATTGTGATATTTAGATGGTAAATAAAAACTTTTTAGAAAAAAATAACAAAATGATACTCACTTCCAATCTGTGCTGTTTTTTGCTTGTTTTGTTTTACAAAATCAGGATCACATAGGACACGCTGGTTTGTAACCTCCAGTTTTTCATTTGCTACTTTTAAAAATATCATAGTAAATATTTTTCTAATGCTCTTGCTGGCCAACATTATGTTTTTCAATCTCCTTTTTTTCTTTAAATTGCTTCCCAACAGCAAGAACATACAACAGCAGCAATATAACTGTCCCCCAGTAACTCCTATTTCCTTGGACTAAAGCTGAGGTATTCCTTTACTTCTGTTTCTGAATGGGATCCACACACAGTCACTCCCCCTAAACCAGCTCTTCCACATTGACCCAGAGTTACTCTCTAGTGCAGGAGACAGGCAGGACTTCCTGAGACCTGAGCAGCAGGGGCTCTGCCCGGGCCTTCTTTAGCCACACTCCATGGGGTCAGACAAGGCTGAAAGATTCAGCCAGTACAGAAACATCCTCTTTTAAGGTTCAGACAGTTTAAGACTTACATAGAGAGCAAAAACATGATGGAAAAAGGTGCCAGCTCCCCACTTCCCTTGTCCCTCAGGATAACACTGACACCAGAGGGACTGGCAATATGTCAAAGTCGCATGAGTGTGGGGGCACTGGAATGCTGTTTCCAGGCTGCAGCCAAGCAGTTTGGAAACCTGAAGCTACACCCTAAGTGGAGAAGGGCAGGGGGAAGAGAAAGCTTCAGGGAACCAAGGTGGTGAGAGATTGTCTCATGACAGCATCCCTGGAAGATAAAGAGATGGAAGAGAAATGGCCTTGGAGCATCTCTTCACAAGCCTCTCATGCTCTGGGGTAATCACAGCGTGTTCTGCCAAGATGGAGTAGCTGGAGTTAAGCTTTGCCTACGTGGCTTGTGTGAAGATGGACAGGGTTACCTGTGTTCCATGGTGGAGTGACTTCCCAGCACTAGAGACCATCTGAATCTCACAATGCCCCACCCCAGAATCATGACTGCCGGACCTGGAATGCCCTGCCCAGATGGCCTCATGCCTGCTCTACATCTTGTGTGAACCTACTTTGTGGGTCCATCATTCCAAGTTGCACTGCAGGCTTTGAATCTAGATTTTTTTTCTTATAGTAAAAGCCAATAAAAATTATAATGAAGTGTTTAAATAAAAACATGGAATGAAATGCTTAACTTTTTTTGAGGATTAATGAGAATTCTAAGTGAAACTTGCGTGGTATTTTCTTGAAAAAATTATTTAAAAACACTAAACGGGAAAAAGATTAATAATGTCATTTACATGAAATTGCTTTAGCAATCACCTTTGTATTGAGAAAATAAATAAGGAAAAATAAGTTTACTGACATTTTAGATAAGACTCATCCACAGCATAAGCTTATTGTTTGAACCAGGGAATTATGGCCAACACACCACCTGTCTGCTCACATCTTCGACATCACATGCAACTTCAGGTTGTAGACATTTGAGGAAGTAAAGTTGTGCATCCTCAAAGCTAAATATTCATAAAGATATCACAAAAATTAAACTTTTAGTCTAGTCACCTAGTTGTCCTTGTTACTGTGATTTCAACATATAAATATTTGCCACTAAGTGTTTTTTTTAGAATCCGTAACTATTGATGGACTTTATTATTATTATTATTTGAGTTATTCTCACTTTGTTCTCAGGCTAGTATGCAGGGTAATCATCGTGGCTCACTGCCGACTGGACCTCCTGGGCTCAGGTCATCCTTCCACCTCAGTCACCTGAGTAGCTGGGACTACAAACATGTACATGTACTACACGTACTACAAACACTTCCCCTGCTAATTGTTTATTTTTTTTGTAGAGATGAGGTCTCACTATGTTGTCTGGGCTGGTCTCAAACTCCTGGACTCAAGTGATCCTCTTGCCTTGGCTTCCTAAAGTGCTGAGATTACAGGTGTGAGCTACCCTGTCCAGTCTCTGATGAACTTTAAATCAGTGATTCTTATGTAGAAGTATACATCAGAAGCTCTTGTGAACCTTTTAAAATAAATAGTCATTGGATGACCTACTAATATAGGATATTTGAGTTTAGGGACAAAGGACTCTTCATTTTTTAAGTTTTGCCTATATATTGACCAAATAGTTTATTTTACAAACTTATACAGCTTTGAAGATGAAAGAGGGTGCTATTAATACCATGTGTTAAGACAAGAGGTGTGAGTTGCCATTGTCCAAACCATTCTATCTACAAGCAATTGAAATATTCAAAAGAAATAAATAAACAAATGAACTCTCTAGGAGTTGAATTAATCATGGGTTGAGGTCACATGCAGCTATGGGCTAAGAACAACCCTCCCCCCCCCCTTTTGGCCAAGAAAACACTGAACATTCATTAAAAGAAAAAAACGTTTTTCTTTTTTGCACATAGATATAGTATATTTTAAATAAAATTTTCAAAAAATTACATCAAGTCATTAAGTCTCTAATTATATATGTAGTATATCTTTTATGTAGGCTTTTTCATAGTGAATGTCATGAATAATACTAAATAGATACTGTGCTATTATACTCTATATCCTCTGTGCTAAAGTATTTTGACCCTTTACCATTATTTTGCTGCTTTTAAACTTACTAGAGAGGTGAAGCAGGAGAAAGTAGTTTGTGATGTTCTAAGTACAGGAAGTTCTCTCTGTGAAGAGTGTACTGAGTACCAAGGGTTTAGAATAGAATAGGGAAGCCATATTCCATTTTTCCATACCAGCTTCATTTTTTTAAAAACTTGGCTTTGATATATATGTAGCTTCTTATTCTTTTATGCATGTATTCATGCATCCTTTCATTCCTTTAGTTTTGTAGTTGAATATATACATTTGTACAAGATGATACCTAATACTCCATACTGACATTAGTTTTTAGCTTTGCTGTACAAAGCCATGTATATCTTACACTTACAAAATGATGTGCACATGCACACATCCATGCACACACTTAATCCCAGCATAGGTCTCTCTTATAAGCTCTAATCTTGTGTCAGTCTGCCTATTTCACCTCTTTGTTTGGATGCTTCCAACTCCTAAGAAATATGTTCCGGCCAGAACTTGTAATCATTCCATTTCAAACGGCTTCTCTTCCAGTGTGCCACTTTTAATAATCTGGCACCATTGTCCATCAAAATACCCACCTTCAGAGACCCACCAACCAGAAGAATATTCTCATGACTGTTTCTCTCTTAACTAGCCTATAATATTCATGACGACAGGATCCATGTTTTTTATTCCTTCATTATTTTATTTTCAGCATTTACTGTAGTGCCTGGCACAAAATAGGCACTCGATATTTGTATAAAAAAGAACTAGACATGTCATTTCATCTATCCTGAAATAATTCTTGCCTTGTGGTAGAATACACAGGGGCTACTTCCTTAAAGTGTCAGTGCAGCGTAGGGCACAAATGCACCAAATTATTAGTCAGAAACCCTGCTCTGATCTTGACTCTGTCCCATCTTGGCCTCTGCATTCTGAGTAAGAACTTCTCTGAGTATCATTTTATACCTCTGTAACACTAATAACTCTTTCCCGTCTACCGTAGTATATTACTTCAAGGATCAATTGAGATGATAAATATAAAAGTCCTATATAAAAAATAAAGTCATTTATTTATAAAATCCTCTCTCATACATTTATAGGCAAGTCCATAATGTCACACTCGGTCTCCATGAAGGGTGTTCATCCTTCTGTTTTTTCAAGATACACAATATTTATTTGGCACTAAGATACGCAGAACCCCGTATTTAAAAACATGTATCAACTCAGGGCCCAGGAAATGTTCATGCCTGAGCACACACCAAGTAACTACAGATATAGTGCTTGCATGCCACTGCATATTGACAACACATTTTCATTCATTCTCTCTTCCCTGCCTTAATTTTTCTGTCAGCCTGAAAAGTTGCTTTTTATTCATACCATGGCCTTATTTTCTGCAACTGACTCATGGAATACATTATTATTGATATTTTGCATATCGTGGATGTAGCACTTTTCCATCTGAAAAGTCACTTTTCATGCTGATGCTATGTTTTCCGGGTCTGGTATCTGGAATGCATTATCAGCAACGTTTTGGAGTACACCTTTCATTTGATGCTTTTTATCTTCAAGATACTTAAGAAAATATTCAGTATAGTTAATACTTTTTGTACCTCTGAAGATGTTGTCCTATAAGAAACTCTACATTTTACATGCTTAGATGAAGGAAACCAGGTTCACAGTTTGCTGTTTTTAGGGAATATATGCTTGCAGGATGACTTGAAGTTTTGCTCAGAATAGCTTTCCCCTTTTTCTCTAAACACTCTCTAGGTAGTCATTGACTACACACAGCTATGAGATCTTGGACATTTTGTTAAGATCACTGGAAGCCAGTGTCAGGACCAGAGTTCAACCTCACTTGTTTAATAGATCCTAGTGATATTTTGCTCATGGATGACACTCAGGCAAGCATCCTGCACAAATAAAAAAAGATAAGCATCCTTAGAAATGTGGTTTCCATGCATTTTCTTGATACGTCTACATGATGACATTGTGGCTTGAGTTGGATGCTCCTTTCATTAGAGGTACATATGAACTGATAATAGGGAATGCACCATCTATATCTATAGCTATAGCTATATATCTCAGCTGTATTGAGGTATAATTGACAAGTAAAAATTGTGAACATTCAGGTTGTACAAGGTAATGTTTTGAAATATGTATACATTGAGAAATGATTGCCACAATCAAGCTAATTAACGTATCAATCACTTCACATACTACCGTTTGTGTGTATGATGAGAATACTTAAGATCTACTCTTGGCATCCTCAGTGGCTCAGCCTGTAATCCCAGCACTTTGGGAGGCCGAGGTGAGTGGATGGCCTGAGCCTGTGGGTTTGAGACCCACCTGGGCAACTTGGCGAGACCTCATCTCTACAATAAATCAAAAAATAAACTGGGTGTGGTAGCGCGTGCCTATAGTTCTGGCTCCTTGGAAGGCTGAGGCGGAAGGATTGCTGAAGCCCAGCAGGGCGAGGTGGCGGTGGCTGGGAGCATGCCACTGCACTCCAGTCTAGGTGACAGAGTGAGATTCCAACTCAAAACAACAACAACAAAAAGATCTACTCTTAGCACATTTCAAGCATACAAAACACTATTATTAACTATAGTCGCTTATTCGTCACGTGACTATGAGTTTGTGTTCTCTGACCAACATATCTCCATTTCTCCCACCTCATAGCTCCTAGTAACCACCATTCTATTTTCTGCTTCTGAGTTTGAAGTTTTTTAGATTCCACATATGTGAGATCATGCAGTGTTGTCTTTCTGTGCCTGGCTTATTTCGCTTATCATAATTCCCTCCAGATTCATCTGTCATTGTAAATGGTAGGATTTCCTTCTTTTTAAAGGCTGAGTGATATTTTATTCTATATTTTCTTTATCCATCAATCAATAGACACTTAGATTTTTCCATATTTTGACTGACTATTGTGACTAATGCTGCAATGATCATGGAAGTGCAGATATCTATTTGAGAGAGTGATTTTATTTCATTTGGATATATACCCAGAATTGGTTTGTTGGATCATATGATAGGCCTATCTTAACTTTTTGAGAAACAGTTTATAAACCCACTAACAATGAATGAGTTCTCTTTTTACCATGTACTACCATACCACCTGTTGTCTTCTGACTTTTGGTAATAGCTATTCCAACAGGTGTGAAGGGGTATCTCATTGTGGTTTTAATTGCATTTATCTGATGATTAGTGATGTCACCAAACTTTCCTACACCTGTTGACCATGTTTATGTCTTCCTTGGAAAAACGTTTATTCAGATCTGCTGTGGTTTGGATTTTTGCTCCCTTCACACCTCAGGTTGAAATTTGATCCCCAGTGTTGAGGTGTGGCCCACTGGGAGTTGAGTCATGAGGCAGGTTCTTCATAAACTGATTGATGTCCTTCTGAGGGTGAGTGATTTCTACATTAGTTCCCAGGAGAGCTGACGATTAAAAAGAGTCTGGCGCCTTTTCTTCTCTCTTGCTTTCTCTCTCCTTGTGTGCTTTCTGCATGTACTGGCTCCCCTTCGTGGAAACAGCTTGAGGCCCTCACCAGATACAGATGCCCAATCACGAACTTCCCTACCATTGGAATTGTTAGCCAAACATGCCTTTCTTTTCTTTATAAATTACCCAGCCTCAGGCATTTCCTTATAGCAACACAAACCTGATTAAGACAAGGTCCTTTGCTCATGGTTATTTGCTTTTTGCTATCGAGCTATATGAGTTTTTTGTGTATTTTGGATATGTGGTTTGGAAATATTTTCTTCCATTCTGTGACTTGCCTTTTTATTGAAAAAAAAAAAGTATTACCTTTGCTGTACAGGCTATTTTTAGTTTAATGTTTTCCCTCTTGTTTATTTTTGCCTTTTATTGCCTGTGCTTTTTGGTATCACATCCAAAAACTCATCACCAAGCCCAATGCTATGGAGATTTCCCCTTATGTTTTGTTTGTTTGTTTGTTTAGGAGTTTTATAGATTCAGGTGTTAGGTTTAAGTTTTTAATCTATTTTGAGTTTATTTTTGTGTGTGATATAAGATAAGGATCCAGTTTTTTTTTCTTAGTGTGGATATTTGTTTGCCCAACACCATCTATTGAAGAGGTCTACACTGTGCATTATTGGTGCCCGTGTCAAATCTATATGTGTGTGTATGTATATATGGATTTATTTTTGGGCTCTCTGTTCTGTACTATTGATTGATATGTCTGTTTTTAATGTCAGTGCCATACTATTTTGATAAATATAGCTTTGTAATGCAATTTAAAATAAGGAAGTGTGATGCCTCCTGTTTTGTTCTTCTTGCTCAATATTGCCTTAGCTATTCAGGGTCTATTGTGGTTCCATATATGTTTTAGAATTGTTTATTCTGTTTCTGTAAAAAATGCCATTGTACTTTCAATAGATATTGCTTCAAGTCTGTAGATTGCTTTGGCTAATATGGGCATATGACAACATTGATTATTTCAATCCATGAACACAGGATATCTTTCCATTTGTTTATGGCTTCGCCAATTTATTTCATGAGTGTTTCATAGTTTTATTGTACTGATCTTTCACCTGTTTGGTTAAATTTATTCCTGAGTATTTTATTCTTTCTGAGGCTAATGTAAATGGGATTGTTTTCTTAACTTATTTTTTGGTTAATTTGTTGTTAGTATATAGAAACACACCTGATTTTTGTATGTTAATTTTGTAAGGGATACACTACATTTTTGTAGCTGTGCAAAGGGGATTTTTCTATTTGAGGCTTAATATCAGATCTTGAACTGGGATCAAATGTTAGAGACAATGAGAAGAATGAAGGGAATGCATTCTCTCTCTCATCTCCAGTCCAAGATTGTTCTGCTGTTTTGATGTTTGTGTTATCTCAGCTGTCATCATGTTTCGTGAACTATTAAGACCACAAATGTACTTATTATCTTTCCATTTCATTATCTATCTCATGTATTGAAGGGAGACACTGCAACTGTTATCTTCCTGGTAACTCATTAATCATGAGAGTTTTCAGCTGCCATATAAAACTCAATTAAAACATTCATGGCCATCCATATAATCTTCTATCATTTTAGATCTTTTTATGGGTGCAGTTGGTAAGCTTTGTATTCAGCTATTGAAAACTAATGAACAGATTTTATAATACAACATTTAATAATTATTATTTTCTGTAGGACCATGTAAATTGATTGCATCCATAAAAAATGTGTTAGCAAGAGAATTTTCCAAGTATCAAACATTACAGATTGGTTTTAATTTCTTTCTAGTATCTTCTACTTTTGAGTATTACTCAGTTGTTACTGCTTTTTATTGCTCAAATCGTTCTCTTCATTATACATATATTTTTTTTTTGTGTGAAATCTCTCCTCGCCAAGGAGTAAACTGTCTGATTTTCTTCATGTTTGAAAATTATTTTATTTTTCCTTCATAAAAAGCTGATATTTTAGATATTTATACAGATTTCTCAGTTGGTATTTAGTTCTTCCTACCCCACTTTAATCTTGAAGACATTGTCGTCTAACATAAAACTTTACTGATAAGGATGTTCATAGTTGCTGGATTCTTATTATTTTGGAGAAAATCTGTTTTTCCATGAAGGCCTTTAGAATTTTCTCTTTTTCCTTGAACTTTCAAAATCTCATAGTGAATAAATGTGAGTCTTACTTTCATACTTCATTAAACTCTCCATGTGTACTCCATATGAGGACATGAATAAACCTCTCAAGAAAATGTTTTCTTCTGTCAGTCTTTTTTTTTCTCTTCTCCTGCATTGTCCTTGTTATTTTCTGGTTGCAGGTCACTTTTTAAAAATATTCATTATATAATCTTTCTATTATTATTTTTTTAAAATATGGGCTGATATTCTTGATTATATTCTTGTCTTCCAGTCTATTAGCTTGGTATTAACTACTATCCCAAACTGTGAAGGATCTGGGTTTTTAACCAACTTTCAGTGTAACAAGTTTTCTTGCCCCTAAGTCCCACAGGGTAGTAAAGATGAGTCCAGACATCTGCTTAAGCATTACGAGCAAGAAATCTCAGACTCAGAAAACTAAAATATTTTTAAATGGGTATAAAACATGCCTGCCTGTGCTCCAGAGGCTATAAGCAAACCTGTCCTTTGCTCTGAAGGGAAAAATATTTTCAAGCTTATTCCAAAACTATTTTATAAGGCTTCTACTATTCACATATTCTTGCAAAGACAGTATGGAACAAAAGGTAATCAGTAGTACAAGATATTCAGAAATATGAGAAACTCAAGAAGACTCTTCTAATCATTATTATTCAATAATGATCAATTTTTTTTCAATTTTGAAAATGAATATTTTTTTAGTTTTCAGTAACTGATGTTTGTTTTCTGCTTGACTCATTTTCAAAAGCCTGCTTTTGGGGGAGTAGGAAAGTACAGTATTACCTTTCAGATAATTTTTATTTTTGTGCACATGTTACCTAGAGGATTTGTTTAAATTTAGATTCTGAGTCAGTGGGTTAAGTGGGAGAATTGAGATTCTAATCTTACAATTAGATCCCTGGTGATATGATACTGTTGGATCTTTGGCAGCAATTTGACTATCAGGAATTTGTTATCTTTGTTTCCTCTAAAATGAATTCTGTTTGTTTACCTTAGTTTAGTTTTTCATCTTTTTAAGTTGTTTATTTTTCATAAATCTTAGTGTTGTCCATATTTATAAATGGAGAACTGAGATGAATAATATGCAATAATAAGTTTACGTAAACACCAGTGGAAGTCACTTTACCAAAGCCCTCTCTCTGGGAGAACTGTCTTTGAATTCCTTCTCAGAAAAGAAAAGTTTCTCAGAGGGTAGTAATTAAGTAAGGACCTACAAAAATCTGTTTCTCTGGAAAAGCAATAAGCACACTGGTAAAGACTGTCAAAATCAGCCTTTTCAGAATCCAACATATCCAAAAGCTTGCAACAATCCAAGGAGCATTTATTCAAGAGAAACTGCTTTGTGAAATTTTAACTTGTCCTATTTTCGTCACCCTCTTCCCTGTGGTAGTTTTGGAAACCATCATCCCTGCAAACACAGTAAAAGCCAGCAATCTTGCATTCTTTGTTTATTTGGGTTGTTATCATGCAATACCATAGACTGGGTAGCATATAAACAATGGAAATTTACTTTTCACAGTTCTGGAGGATGGAAAGTCCAAGATCAAAAGTCCAGTATCAGAGTGCCTGCAGATTTGGTGTTTGGTGAGGGATGATTCGGTAGCCATCTTCTCACTGTGTCCTTCATGATAGAAGGGGTGAGGGACCCAGTGTTCTTTTTAAGAGCACTAGTCCCATTCGTGAGGGCTCCACTCCCATGACCTAGGCCCCCAAGCAACATAGTAAGACCTCGTTGCTTCAAAAAAATTAAAAAATTAGCTGGGTATGGTGGTGTGCACCCTAAAGTCCCAGCTACTCGAGAGGCTGAGGTGAGAGGATTCCTTGAGGATCCAGTGATGAGCCGTGATTGTGCCACTGCACTCCAACCTTGGTGAAAGACGACAGAGTAAAACAAAATCAAACTAACAAACAAAACCCAAACAACAACAAAAAACTTCAATATATGAATTTTGTAGGGACATACACATAGCACATTACTGCAGGGGAAACAATTGTTTTGGAATCTCTCAAAAGCAACATTTTTATAGAGCTATCACCATTTGACCTTTCTGGCTAAATGAACTTTGTGAAAATAATAAAATGTATATATTTCCCTTAGCTGTGTGACTATGGTTATTATTTTTTCAGGGACTTTGCTAAGTATAATTTCTGTTTTTCTTCTCTAGTTGACAGGTCTGTGATAATTCCATTCTTCAAATATTTATTGGGCATATACTTAAATAAAGATATCATCCTGCTGGATTTTGATATTGATAAATCATTTTCTAAGAATACATTGTATTTTAAATATTAATTGTGGAATACATACAAACACACACCTTTCCCTCTGAAAAAAGTCTCAAAAAAACCCAAATATAACACAAACTTTGTAAATTTACCCAAACCCACTTTCCAGTTTTGGTAAGCCAGAAGATTTTAGGTGAAATTTTAGTAGAATACTCCGCATATTTTTTCCTTTAGTCTTTTGATAAAGTGATATAGATCAACGAATGAAATTAGCTGACACAATTTTATGTTATTGAAGTATAGGTGGAAAACTCTGGCATTTTACAAACAACCTATCCCAATTCCTGTATCTGATATTCACCTTTCTTATATTCACAACTGGCAAATGCCCTGTTTTAAATGACACATTTGTGTGTGACCTTTTAAGAAAATTACCAATGTCTTTGTTTAGAGTGTAGAGGGCATGGATTTCACAGAGCATTTCCCACTAAATGGAGTATATTACTCCAGTATCATAGCCATGTTGTCAGGAAGTGGCACTTCATTAAGATAATGTGACCTTTAGAATATTCTTCCAACCTTTTACTATGCCTTTGGTAGTGGGATTTGTACTTTAGTTTCTGTAGCTTTTTGATAAGTTGGAAATAAAAAGTAACTGAAAGCTACAATTTTTATTTCACTTCATTTATATATCGTGTGTGGGATTTCTTTTTCCTAAAATGGCAAAAAATGTCAGGTAAAGGATTTTTGCTCAAACTAGGGATTATCTGCCAGAAAAATGTCTCTTAGTGTTAAAATCAAATTGGCAAGTTTATGCCTATTGTGGAAAGGAGGAAAGCTTGAAAATGGCTATGTGAAAGAAAGCAAAAATTTGTTCTTTTTTCTACTGCATTTTCAAAAAAGTTGAGAAGAGCCCCCAAAGCCTTTTTTCTTGTTTTGTGATGACAGTGAGATAATATGTTTTCAATGTGCTTGCTATGGTAACTTGAAATTGTTCATTCAAAGCCATCATTGAAAGTAGAGATTTAACTTCTAAAACCATTTTTTTAAAATGTAGGCAATTTAATGGAAAGAGGAAAAGAGATGACTGTTCTGGTAAGACCAGAAATAGCGTATCTCAAGACCCATTTATTTATCATTTGGTTTATTTACAGGATTGAATTTTATGACTTTGAGTTTTTTTGCTTGGCTATCCTAAAATATATTTATAGCCAAGTATTGTTTTTGTTTTAATATGCTGACATTTGTAGGTGCTAGAGTATGTTTTTCCTAATCACATCTTTGGCAATTGTAACATTGAAGTTCTCTTTTTTCCTCATTTGACATGGAGCATTCATATAGCACCATAGGAGTGGCTGCCTGATGTGAAATGGCAGAACAATGTGGTGGCAGGAAAGCTGAATAGGGAGTTTTCTATTCTAGTAGATACATGTCTTTAGACAAACCATTTACTTTCATAAACTTTATCTTTGCTCTTAGAAAAAAACTAAGTGAGAGATGTATTCAGTTGCAAGTACAACAGTTCACTCTTATGCATGAGAGATATTTTCCAAGACCCCCAGTGGATGCCTGAAGCCTCAAATGTCACTGAACACTACATATATATAGTTTATTTTCTATACATAATTATAAATTTATATTTATTAATTAGACACAGAAAGAGATGAACAACAATAATAATAATGTAGAATGATTGTAACAATATACACTATTAAGTTATGTGAATATGGTGTCTCTCTCTCTCTCTTTCAAAAGACCCTGGTGTCCTGTGTTCACAGTTCTTGTGATGATGTGAGATGAGCAGGTGGTGTGATGAAGTGAAGTGAGTGACATAGCCATCGTGATGGAGCACTAGGCTGCAATTGACCTTCTCACATATCAGAAGGGGGAGCATCTGCTTTAGGTGATCCTGGATAGTTGAGCCATGACAATCTTGATGGCTTGATGTCAGGAGCAGATGACACTGATGACTAATGGGTGGACACATACAACATGGATATGTGCACAAAGGGATGATGCACATCCAGGTGGGACATAGTGGGATGAGCAAGATTTGACTGTGCTACTCAGAAATGTATGCAATTTAAAACTTACATTTTCAGACCACAGTTGACCTGACTGTGAGTAACTGAAATCACAAAAAGTGAAACCACAGATGGGGTTAATAGAAAAGCTGGCTATAGTGGTTTAAGAAATAGAAGTTGGTTTTTCTCATATGACCAGAAGACAGGGTGTGCGTAGTGCATGTTGCAGCCAGCCAGTGCTGTCATCGGGAATGCCATTCTTTCTTTCTTCTGTGGGGTTGTAGCATCATTGTCACAAAATAGCTGTTAAACTTCAATGGATCATGTCTTCATTCCAGGCAGAAAGAAAGGAAAGACAGAGTTTTCTCTGAATGGAGTTTTAACTCTTAATTTTTAAAAGGAATTTTTTTTTTCTAGCTGACTTCTCTCTACACCTCATTAGCCAGAATTATGTCATATAGCCTCCCCTAGCTGCAAGAAAGTTGGGGAAATCAAACATTAAGCTTTCTGGACTGTGTAATAGAGAAAGACAAGAGAGAAAGTTGTTGAGAAGGGACAGTGGTTAAGCTAATCTATAATATGGACCATAATTAAATGCAGCAAGTCTTTGAATATCATGATTTTGTTCAATATTGTTTTGTTATAATGTTGTTGATTTAAAAAGAAAAAAGAAAGGATTCCAAGCCAGGGCCACTATCAGTGTGGAGACTGCACATTTACCCTATGTTGTCTGTATGGGTTATCTCTAGGTACTCTGGTTACCTCCGAGTCCCAAACATGTGCATGTTAGGGTAACTGCATATCTAAATTGTTGCCGTTTGAGTGTGTATGTGAGTGCACTCTCAGATGGAATGGTGGGCTTCTGTTCAAGAGGGGATCCTGCCTTGTGTCCTGAGATGTCAGCATAGCTTATGTTTATTTCAACATTTAATAATAGAAGTGTTTGGGGTTTTTATTGAGAAGTTTGGTGATTTTTCTCCAAACTCACTATAAATATGCAACAGGAAGTCAACTTTCTTGGTTATATCATTCACCTATGTAAAATTGGCTTCACTATATGTAGTTTTGATTAAAGTTGCAGTTTCCAAGAACCTACTGACAATATTAAGTGAAGATTTGCTATACCATATATATAAAAGTTTTTAAAATCTAACATACCACATAGAAATAGTATTAACTCAGTGGAAAGGAGTTAATATTGCCTGCCATTATATTTTATAATGGCCACATCTAGTTGAGAGTGTTATCTTTAGTTCTGAATGCACATAAGAGTTAATGTCCCTTCAAAAATACATCAGGAGGATGGAGTTATGTTGAGAATATGTCATGTAAGCAAGAGCTGAAAAAACTAGGGTTGCTTTACTAGATGAAGATAAAATGTAGTAGATTCATAAGAGCTACCCAAATATTTGAAAGAGGAAATATACTTAGTGTGGGTTATTAAAACTAACTTCAGTGAGGAAGATAGATATTAGGTCAGTACAGAAGTGTTTCCTAAGAAAAAACGCTGTTAACTCCCATTTCTATTCAATGAGAAATGGCAAAACAATGCATGGGTTCGGCAGATTGAGGGTGGGAAATTTTCATAGATGATGTGTACAATTCCTTTCAATCCTAAATTTGAAGATGCTTTTCATTTACAATTATAGACAAATATGGAAAATTCTTTAATAATATATTCATTTTCTATTGCTGCATAGCAAGTTATCACAAACTTAGTGACTTAAAACAATACACATTTTTTTATCTCAGTTTCCGTGGGTTAGGAGTCCAGGCATAGCTTAGAGAGGTCTCCTGTCCTGGGTTTCACAAAGCTTCAATCAAGTTTGGCTAGGTTGCATTTCTCCCTGGAGTGCACAGTCCTTTAGAGGTGGTTCTTGGCAGAATTCAGTTCCTTGTGATTATATAACTGAGGCCCTCAGCTCCTAGAAGTCACCTGTAGTTCCTTGTCCCATGACCCTTTTCATAGGTAGTTAATATCACAGCATCTTGTTTCTTCGAGGTCAGCAGTAGTCTTCAGTTTCTTCAAGGTCACTCCAGTCTGCCAAGACAGAGACTTACATAAAATAAGCTAATCATGGGAGCAACATTCTTTGACATATTCTATTAAATATTTAGAAACTAATTATACTCATGGAGGAGGAATTTAACATAAAGGTGATAATTTTAGAAGGTGAAAATTCTTGGAGTCACTCTAGGGTTTGTTCACTACAAATGGTGCTTAGGATTGATTCTTAAAGTACAGAGAAGGTAAACTTCATTGTGGCTTTCAGATATCCATTTAACTCCAAAGCTTAATTAAGAATCAACTGAACATTTAAGGAGAAAGTTTAACAGAACCAGAAGAGACATTTTCATTTCTGATTGTAGGTAATGTATGTTGCTTTGACATTGATGAGGTTGAAATAGGGAGGACATGACTTGAAGGTCATGGGAGACTGTTTCTTGTCAAAATATTAATTATTATTATTAATAATAACTTAATTAGGCAAAAGTTCTAATACTCTAAGCTCTATCTATTTGGAAAAAAATAAACGTAGACAGAACATAAGAAATATCAACTACAAACATAATAAGGCTTTAATCATGGTGTCATTTTTTTCAGTCATTATCAACCTGGCGATAATACTGAATAGCCATCACAATATTCATTTCACGTAGGCAGAATGGTGTCCATTTGAAAAGCCAAAGCAATTCTAGGTGTTTTCTAACACCTCAGGGTAAATAGAATATGTTACTACCCTTCCCCTTGTTGCTGTAGCTCCAAATATCTTCATCATGGACTAGCATCTCAGAAAGTTCCAGTGATGTAGGAGTCTTTCTGTATTTTCCCTGACTTCCTTCACTACTCTTACCTTATTGACAATTTATAACCCCTGCACCATCTGGGGAACAGACTGCTGGCTGCCAAGTAGACTCATTAACATTTCCCTCCAGGAACTCTTGCTGTTTAATTAGGCTGTCGGCTGGATTCAGGCAGTGAGAGCCTTGGGTGGCTGTGTAACAAATCCATGACTCCATACATTCAGATGTCAAGGTCACTAAGATTCCTGCTTATACTCAATACAAGAAAGGGAATCCAGATCATTGGCTGCTAAAATTCAAGTTATCAGGGACTTCACCTTAAAGGGAATTTTCCATAGTTAATTGAGACACTAAGTTATCCCCCACTGAATTCACAGCTGTCACTACTGTATTGTTTGACAATCTTCTAACCCCTAGGCCATCAAGTCTGGCACTCAGTCTAACTTTCTTCTTAAAACTAGTCAATAGTGTTTGTAGAGTATTATCCAAATCCAATATTGAAATTACTCTACATGCCATAATTAAATGCATCCAATTAATTAAGTTCTCTGAGGATAGATTGCTGAAAGTATTAGCACTCTGGACATATTTAAGTAGAATAATGGCTTCTTTTTCAATGCCAAACTGGTGAAATTCTGTTGCAAGAAAGATGCCTCTCATTGAATAGCTTGTTTAATATAAGAATTTCTAACCATCACTAGTCTGAAGAAAAGGGAAAAAATTGTCATCAGGCAACATGTGGCAGCTCAGGGTTTTCCAAAGCTGGAGAAAGAACCATCACCAGTAACTGTTAACCAACTCTAGTACTTTTTGGCTGATTAAGTATTTATCCATCTGCTGATTCATTCATTCAGTGTATTCATTTGTCAAATATTTATTGATCATTAACTTCCAGCTAGGCCCTAGGCCCTAGAGGCATTGAGCAAATCTCCATTCTAGGAGGGGAAGCAAGTATTCATCCAATAATAAAGAATAAAAAACCCACAATCGCCGCAATAAGTAAATACACCTGTCCATGAAATATTTTAATTGAAACTGTTGACCTAATGTGGTGAACAGGGAGGAACAATAAATTGGGGGATTCCTAGATGCCATTTGTAGGGAAGAAGACAGAGGGAGGCTTCTGAAAAGTGGAAAAGTACCTGCAGATGCTCTGTGTCTACGAGATTGTGAGAAGGCTGGTAAGGTTTCTCTTCAGAAAGGAGGGGGAATTACAATGAGGAAGGTCTAAGGGATGGCCTTCTGAGTCTCCCTAGATTGTTAAACAATTTTATCTATGGCAACTAGAGTCTCACTTTCCAGGAGTATCCTTAACATTAGGACCTGTGCTTAACATTAGGCTGTCTAAATCTAACCCTGCCTTTGACTGAAAGAAAAATAAGTGAATAGATGAGATGGCTCAGTTTTACCATTTCCTCTTATCTACCATTCTTAACTGAAAAGAGTATGATGAATCCACATAGTGACAGGTAGAGGGAGTTGTCAGTGGCATTGCTTTACAATGGGTCTTTTCGGGTGGAATATCAAAATGCTTGGCCCAGGAGATAATTACTGGTATTATCCTTTAAATAAAACAATAGCATTTTGTGTAAAGTGAAAGCTTTCAAAGGTATTTTACCTGTTTCTGTACTTATTTTTTTCTACAAACATCTTTTATTAACACCCCCCCCACCAATTCTGCAGAAAAGAGGAAATATTCTGTTCTCTATATATAATTATTATTTTTTTCCTTGGCGGTTTCAGATGTCAATAGTGGGCTTTGCACTGCCTTTACTTAGTTTCAGTTTGTTAAACAAACAAACATATAAAAAAGCAACCTCCGACTGTATTTATCAAGCACTCATAGACTCTTTTGCAGAGAAAGATGAAAGAATGCTCATAGTCTGCAAGGGAAATCACACTTGAGATTCAATATGTTAAACTCTACTTCCTTCCACATGTTTCAGTTATCTGTGGGTAAAGAAAGGAAGAAATATGTGTAAGTACAAATAGAATTTCATCTACATATTCCTAAGATGCTGTGATAATATTTCTGTCTTATAGGCTTCACTTACAAAAAAAAGGTTACAGTGTGTAAGCAATCTGTCAAGTACCCCACAAATGGCAGATACTAAATATGACAGATGGGCATTGTTTTAAAGATTTTCAATTAATGTTTTCTCTCTGGATAGTTCTTAAACTTAATCTTAATTGTATTAATAGGGTATTGTGTTTAATTATTAATATTGTCATTATTTATTCAGGTAATATAACAAAAAGTATACAAATATAACTCTAAATGATCCTTAAAATATGGACAATATAGTTAATAGCTATACTATGTGAGCTATTATGTTAGCTATAAGACATAGAGTAGAGAGAGATCTGGGAGCCAAGGTGAACCACAAGCTGACTGTTAGTTTTTAAAGAAATTCTTTAAGAAGGCATAATATTTATGAAATGCTATCAATATACAGTCATGTAATCATCATTCATTTTTCTTTCTTGTTAAAAAAATTAGAATATGAGATATTTAAGAAAAGAGTAGAGCAGGGCAATAACACTCATTAAAATGCCAGAAAATATTACCAATGGGGAAAAGCCTAAATGAATTGGAATTAGTTCATGTGCAGATGAAAAAGCTAATGGTCTTTTCATAAGTCAATAATAATTTTAAGCAGCAGGGAAAATGTTTTATAAGCAGGATTGTGATCAGCTGGTTTTATTATTCAGTGAAAATAAAGTATGAGAAAATAAATCTAATTGGAATTTTAAACAGGGAAGTATTCTGTCTATTACAGATGTCCATTGCTGTTATACATGCTATATGTTTCCTGTTTAAAATCCTCAGGCACACATACCTCAAATGTCCAGCCACGGTCTTCTCCTACATCTGGCTATATTGGGGACAGAACAAGCGAAGACTGTAGACTGTTCCATGGATGACAAAAAAGAATGTGAGTGGATAGAAGGATGTTAGTAGTGCCCATATTTGAATCAAGAGACATCTAAACTTCAGACATTTTCTCAGTCTCAGGAGAGTTAGGCGATTTTTCATCTTTCATTCATTGCTCAAATATAAGAAATAAAATCAGTAATTCAGTTTTATCTGACCAATTGTGCAAAAAATATTTTTTTGAAACCACAAAATTATATATCGTAGTAAATTCATGAGCTAGTGTAATTTTGCCTGTCTTGGCCATTCTTAAGTTATACGAATGAAAGCCTTGAATTAAAGGAGATCTATAAGATGCATTTGGGTAAATATAGAAGTCTCCAACTGGATTCAGACAGATGGGATTTAACCACAACGTGCACTCATACATCACGGTAGCAGAAGCTGGATCACAGGTGCAAGGAAGCCCAGAAGTTTCATGGTAAGTTTAATAAAGAAAAGGGGAAAAGGAGTCTTTCTTTTCTTCTATTTAACATTTACAAAAGACATTTCATTATTATTGGAACAGTGGAAAGAGATGGTGTTGTGTTAACTTTGAATGGAGAGAGGATAGATGTCAGGGCTTTGAATCTTTTCTAATTTAGCCTTACCATTTGTGTGAAGGAGTAAAGAAAGCAACTTCATCTTGAAGGAAAACTGCAGGAGCTTGTTTTGGTTAAAAAAACGTACTTTTGCCATCCTGACAGAATTATTGATAGAGAAAGAAACTCAAGGTCATAGGCCTTGATGTTTTTCTCATTCTATGGTAATCTTATTTTTGGAGATTGTTGGCTCAGCTACTTCTTAGCTAGATGCTGGGAAGATAAATTTGAACTTGGGCTTGTGACACCACTTAACTTGTAATAATGATTGTTATCAGTGCCTCCCCATCCTGTTTAGAGGGCAGGAAGTTTGGCTGTGTGTGTGTGTGTGTGTGTGTGTGTGTGTCACTGTGTGTGTGTTTGCAACTGTGAATGACATTTGAAATGCTCAACTATTTCTCCCAAAGTGGTGGTTAGGAATTACCATTATCCTAAAACTATGAATGCATCTTTATTATTTGGAGCAGGGAAATGCTACTGAACCATTTGTCTGTAACTGTAATGGAGTTAAATTTTTAATTTAATTTCCTAAGCCTAATCTTCACCAGTCATCTGGCAAGAACTATTGAACTGTCATGTATATTTTTTAATTCTAGAAAACTCATTCTATTTACTGAAGAAATTTTTCCTTGTAAACTTGGTGATAAAATATATACGTTTTAATTTAAACTTATTTTGTTCTACCTGTACTTTGTGGAATGAAGCTGGATATGTTTTGTGTTTGTGGAAACAATGTAAATACACAGTATTGAGAAAGTCAAGCTAGTAAGTGAGAGTACAAGTAAGGGAGATAAAGAAATTATAATGCAAAGGCAGTCTTTTTTTTTTTTTTGAAGAGTTTGTACCTCTAAGAAAATCATCTATATTAGGCAACTACATACACATTTATTCAAAGCAGTTAAGTTTAATTTTTAAATACCTTTAACCTAAAAAATGATACAGACATTCTCATAAACCTAAGTCCTGAGTTGCTCTGTGACATCTCAACAGCTCAGCTGTCACTTAACAGTTGGAGTTTCTTGACTATTAAAGCATCATAAAGGTCAGAAATCCTGCTTACCCAGGAACCACACTCATCCTAGGAATTCATCCCACGTGTCTTCAAACCGAAGTTTTCTGAATCTCACATGGACTTTCTTTAGAGATAGAAATCAACAGAAAATCAGGGGATGGAGTTGTGCTGTGAAGATGACATTGTTGTAGTGGTTAGGGTGGAGATTTACCTTTAAAAAAATAGTGTAACCTTGAGGAAAATAAAAAAACAAAACAATCACAGCAAGAGATTCAAACAATGTTGTTTCTTTTGGTCCATAAACATTCAATGAAATCAAATGATGGTGCTAGTCACGATCATTTCTCAGAGGTCAAAGTCAAGAGTATGTTACCTATTTTGAATTGTTTTAGCCAGGAAACAGAGAGCCTACTCACATTGGGCAAAGATGTGAGCAAGTTTAGGGAAATTGCCTCAGGGCTAGCCACACAGGAGGCCCTGTGCCTAGAGGTACAAGGGGAGCATGAAGCAATAGTCCCAGAGGAAGACATTACCAGAGCAGCTGCGGCCTTCAGTCAAGAGACAGGGCCAACTTGCTGTGACGGGGCAGGGAAGAAGCTGGGCAACAAACATTCTGACCTGGCTCTCCTTCTGCCCAGTGATCTCTTCCTGTTTCTTCTTATTGGCCAAATTCAACTAAAAGACAGAGGAGAGGTGATGTTGTTGTATCCCACGCAGGTCAGCTTCTCTGGGCACAGGGCAAATTGGAGAAAGGGGGAGGGCTAGTCTGGAGGGGCCAATGAAAACTCTCTGCCATAGCAACCCTTCCTGGTGGAGCTGTGTTTGTAAAACTCCAACTAAATTGGGTTGGGGAGGAAGCTTTTGCTACCTTTAAGAACATGATTTAATGCTATATACTTTGAAAAGTACTTCTGCTAATCATTTATTGATTTACTTCAACAGTTAAATATATCAACAATATGTATTGGAGTAAAAAGTGAGAATAAAATTATGAATCTTCTAACTAACATTTAACAAGAAAGGAGAGTCACTATGACGTCTGCTAAGAGACTTGGAAATTCAAGTGACTTTGATGTCAGAAGCGAGTTTGAATCTTGATGGGGGCATTACTGCGGAGACTTTATGTAATTTACTTAATCATTGGGCACTGTGCTGCCTGATGGAACCACATGAAGCAGGTGCTTAACAACCTTGTGATTTTATTGTTATCAAGACTTCCTTGCGGAAGGCTTATTATAAATCACTGGGAATGCAAATAATATTAATTTTAGTGTACTACTGAGACTTGCAGTCTCTCTAACTGTTAATACCTATTATTACATTCCTTTCAGAGTAAAAAGCAGAGTGAGTGAATTCTACACATAGTTTGCAAGGAGATATTCTGTGTTAGATACTTATGATCAGATTCACTGATCTTGTTACAACATGACAAAAAGATACAAGGTATGGTAATCCCAGTTCAAATGAATGGTTCCCTATCAGACCCATCTCCGTCACCAGTGATGAGAACCAAGCCTGTGTAATTCAAATAATCTTAGACACATGTTCATGTTCGAAACAAGAAATGGAAGAACAGGTGTCAGAATACAGTTTTCCACATATGGTGTGCTCTTCCACTGCAGCTGGCTGCAATCCTTGGCAAAGGTCATAGAGACAAGACACAGAGTCAGATGTGGCTATGTGCTTTCAAAGCACATCCAGGAAAATGCATTGTTGCAGACCATATTTACTGAGCTAGAGAAAAATCAACCCCTTTTATCAATAATGCAGAGTGAATTGAATGGAGAAGTCGATTCTGGAATTAGTTATGTAAGTTTCCATGTGTCTGTGAGCAACAGAGAATTGAATCAAGGAGGTCAGAAACCCTCCACATAACAGTGTTTGAACTTAACATGGCTATCAAGCTCCAGACCCAAGAAAAGACATCTACAACAGGGAACAGTGCCATAGAATACACTTTGAGATTCTACAGATCATCTTGAGTATCTGAATTCACCACATTCTGGAGAACAAGTGGAAATCCTGACATGTAACCCTGCAATCACTGAAGCAGGACAACCTTTCTGCCACTTTCAGGACTAGGTTTGTGGAAGGAGAGGTGGATCAGAGGATAGCCATATTCCAGGGAAAGACACAAAGTTCCAGTTTTCACAGAGAAAATGACTCTGCAGTCACCATAGGAGAGAAGCTGTTTGATAAGCTGTCACCTTCCCTGAGGAGGCTTTCCTGGCCCTCCAAGCCTGGTTTAGGCAGCTTTCCTGAGTGCCCTGGGGCTGCCCTGCACTGAGCTGTGTGCAGTTACTTACCTAGACCAGGAGCTCCATGAGGGCAGGGACTGCTTCAGCAGTGTTCTATCCAGTACCTTCCTCTGAAACTGGAACAAAGTGAGGTGCTCAGTACATGTTTGTTGAGCAGCATGAACAACCAAATGTGTTTTTAACCAGAAAAGAGGGAAAACCTTTGTGGCTGCTGTAAGACTGCCCTTTCTACTCTGATTGGATTTTGGTGAGGCAGGATTGTTTCTTGGTTAATTCAGATGGTTTTCCTGAAAGATAATGTTAATAAATGCTGTTTGAAGAACAAACTCTTTCACTTAGAGTTTATTCTGACTGGAAGGAAGTGTATACACTCTGGTTTATTCCTAATGCTTGCCCCTGGCAAAGCGCTTGTCAGGCCTCCCAGAACCCAGTTGCAATCTTCCAAGAACAGGTGAGACATGTCATGGGAACACACCCGGAGGCAACCCAGTCTTGGCGCGCATCAGAGCCAAAAGCTCTTCTGTGACCTGTGTTGTTATTTAACCAAGAATGAAAGAATTAAAAGGAACTTTGCAGGGATCCTGTAAATCTTTTGAATGTGAAGGCCCATCTGATACTTTTCCCTTTGATTTTTAAAGCTTGATATTCTAAATACTCAACACTGAATGCTCAGTTTGCTAAAAGAGGGTGTGGACTGCTGTTTTGTGTGGGAAAAGAAAGATTTCGATAGAAATGTGCTGACAGTTTCCTCAACTAATAAAATATATCCTTCCATCCCTTACCCCTCAGGGCAATGGAAGATTTTTTTTAAGTTTTAAATGAACAGTATTTGAAATATGCAAAATGTTATAGAAATAAAAGAGTAACATAATAAAATAAACTTTAGGACTTTCTCTTAGATGACTGGTATTCAGAGGCTTAACAGATTTAAAAACAAAACTAAAGAAAACACTGAAGGTAGTGATAGAATACCTCACACAAAAGGCATCTGTGAAGATTGTCAGAGAGTAGGAGATTGTTCCTGCTTGTGTAGTCTCTGCCAAACTTGAGAGGAGGGCTCTTGGGGTTTCCCTGTAAACGAGGGCAAGCTCAAAATTTAACCCAGTTCTTGTTATCAAGTCTGCTTGGTAACGAAGTGAAAAATTTAGCATCAAAGGGAGCCAACTAGAGTACTAGAACTAAAAGTGAAAACTTATGAAGAAAATTGTCCTGAACATAAGAATTATGATTTCTTGGCTTGCAAATACTGGCCTAGTTATATTTTAGCTCAATAGATAACTTTCTAGGAAATACAGAAAATTTGCAAGCAGAATACCTTTGGAAAACTATGCATTTAGAGTCTTCCATGTAAAACTCCAATGGAAGCATGAGTCCCTCTAAAATAGATCAGTCATTAAGAAAATTGTCAGTAGATTTGTGCTGGCTAGATTCCCTTTATGCCACATATGTTTGATTGTTTGGGGTAGAGGAGAGACTTGCAAAAACTTTAGTTTTTTAAAAAAAATCTTAATTCTATAAGTTTTCAAAATATTATCTTAAACATTTTATATCATTCTATCCAAATGTATAAAATTTTATTATGTGGACTTGAACATAAAATTATTAGACCTCTGTGATGATTAGGTGAAATGGGGAATTTTAAAACAGTATTAGGTTAACTTTTATTGCTTATAATGAGACTCTCCCAGATGATGTAGAAATCATTAAAAATTAATTTTATAACTGCTGGACTTGTCTCAAAATGTCTTGAACTGATAAGCCTTCCTAATCTTCTAGAATTGCTCCAGTTCATTGATGAAGTAAAGTGGCTGGCTTTTTAAAATTGATAATCTCATTATAATTATTAAAGTGTCGCACATTCAGTCTGCCTAAGGTGTTTAAAGTGAATCTCTACGCCCAAATTAAAAAAAATTATGCTATAGTACAGTGAGTCCTAAACAGTTCAAATATTAAGATTCTTTTTTATAGACTCATATTATTTTAGTTGGCCTTTTAATGTTTGCTGATTGAGAAAGCATGATGCAAGGGCACAATGAATTCAGTAACAGTTTAGAATGAATATGTATTTATTAATCTACATAGCACTAATATTCATTTGAAAAATACAAGCACATCATATTTATATCTTAATATTATAATATGTATTATGTATGTGATTGAACAATTCTTGCAATAGCTCTGCTGTCTTGTTAGGGGTTTGTGAATTTTGTTGAACCTGATTAAGAAGACACACACTGGCCCAGCTCAGTGGCTCAGCCTGTCATCCCAGCACTTTGGGAGGCCGATGTGAGAGGATTGCCTGAGCCCCACGGGTTTGAGAACAGCCCGGGCAACTTGGCCTGACCTCGTCTCTACAACAAATCAAAAATTAGCTGTGCATGGTAGCGCACGCCTGTAGTTCTGGCTACTTGGAAGGCTGAGACAGACAGATCACCGGAGCCCAGCAGGTCGAGGCTGGGTGGCCGTGAGTGTGCCACTGCACTCTAGTCTGGGCAACGGGGTGAGACTACCACTCAGAAAAAAAGGTACTCACCTCCCTTCCACATTTAAGCCACTATGGGCCTCCTTTCTGGCTTTAAAAAAGCATTTAAAGTTTGACTATTTGATGTTTTTATAGTGATTGCCAACTTTAAAGAAGGCTGTTCCTAAGCACTGATGCAGTTCTCAGGGGAACTTCCAAATCACCTGTGATGCTAGTAATTTCTCCCGTAGGGACAGTTGACTACTGAAATAAAATGAGCATTGGTTTAAAAAAAAAAAAGAGAGAGAAGATACACAATGTCAATGTCATACTATAAAAGCCATGCAAGAAGATGCTAAGGACTTAGCTGACTTTTCCTAAGGTCACAATAGTTGTTAGAAAGAGGCCTCTCAGGCCACTGGGGTGTCAGTTAGTGGATTGCAGGGGCAAATACAGACACACATCTCTTGTTTTCCAAATCAGCACAAGTGTCTCCTAAAGTTCCCAATCAATGCCACAGACTAATTAATGCAACAAAGCAAGTCTGACTTGTATTCGTGTAAATAATGTTTTTCAACTCTTTTTAAAAATTCTGATGGGACTAAGATCTTTTAAATACATGTCATTATGGATCATGAACTCCTCTACAGTGATTTTTGGAAGCATAAACATATCATTAACTTTTCTTTTCTTTCTTTCTTTTTTTTTTTTTTTTTGAGTTGGAGTTCCACTATATCGCACAGACTGGAGTGCAGTGGCTGCTCCTGGCCACCGCAGCCTCGACCTGCTGGGCTCCGGCAATCCTTCTACCTCAGCCTTCCAAGTAGCTGAAACTACAGGCGAGCGCTACCATGCCCGGCTAATTTTTGATTTATTGTAGAGATGAGGTCTCGCCAAGTTGTCCAGGCGGGTCTCGAACCCGCGGGCTCAGGCAATCCACTCACCTCAGCCTCCACAAGCGAGGGATTACAGGCTGAGCCACTGAGCCCAGCTCATTTGCTTTTCAAAGTCTACTTTACTAAATCGTCTCTATCTGCTTCTGTTCAATTATCAATTAATAAGGAATAATTTTCTTCTTTTCTATTTTCGTATCTATTTCTGTTGTCTATGTATAGTTTTTCATATATTAAATCTATGTATTTATACATATATTGCACTTACATATCTCTAGGGAGAGTAACACATTTGTTACACTTGTGTGCAAAATGTTAAAATATTTAAATTGTATCTCATGTCTAACAGGTTTGGCAAGTTTGATGTGTGCATGTGTTAATATGCACTAATTAATTGGTTGTATCATTTGACTAAAGAATGTCATCAGGGCAAATATACACAGCCACAAATGCCTCAGCAATACTAGTCAGGGCATTTATTAGAAAAAAATGATATCTGTAGAACAATTGAAGGAAAAATGAGAGAAACAGAAACACAGGGGTTATAAAGAAAATGATAGGAAAGTTTCAGCAGTGTCAAATATGAAAAAGAGGTGAAATAACTAGTTATTCAAGTCCCAGTATTAACATCTGATATGTTTTTATATCAGCTACTATGTTTTCAACTGTATAATATGACTAGTCATATATTCTGGCTTTTCTAGGACTATTTCCATGTCACATATTCTATCTTTTTTTCTGTATGTATATTTAAATTTGTCAGAATACAAGCACATTTTGTGGTTTAGAAAATATGGTCAGAATGTAAAAGCCACAGCATCAAAATAGGTTCTAGAGTTTGCCATTGAGATATTATATCAGTTACCATTCAAGATTGCAGGGCAAGCTCTACAATCTTTACACGAAAGAAGACAGTAGAGTTGTGTATTCTTAATTCATGTCTTCTTCCTGCCATTTAGAAATTGAAATGGTAAGCAAGTGACCTATCCTTTCAAAATCTTGGTTTCTTAATCTGAAATGAGAATCATTAAAGAACCACTTTCAAAAGGTTTTCATGAGATTAAAGGTATGGTGTAAACTGTCAATAAATGCTAGCTGTTGCTAGTTTATAGTTCTTTAAATATTAGAAACCAAATAATCGCATGTCAGCATTTGAGGACCATGTTAGATTACTCGTGTCTAGGCATGTCTAAAATTAAAATGGTCAAACTAAATACCTTTGCTAAGAATTGTATTACTTCTCTTGATTCTATATTATTAGATGAATTAGCACTTCAATTTAAAATGGAGGATTGCCTATGCATCTTGGACAGACATTGGTACTAGACTGCTTATCATATATCATAAAAAGTTCCCAGTTGCTTTTTCTTTATTCCTGAGTCATGGTCTCACTCTTTCATCCAGGCTGGAGTATAGTGAAGTGATCATAACTCACAGCAGCCTCCAATTCTGGGCTTAAGCAATCTTCTTCCCTTAGCCTACCAAGTAGCTGGAACTATAGGCATGCACTACCACACTCGGCTAATTTCTTTCTTTTTGTTTTGTATTTGGTAAAGACAGGGGTCTTACTATACTGCCCAGACTGGTTTCAAGCTCCTGGCTTTAAGCAATCCTCTTGCCTCAACTTCTCAACCCATTTGCTTTTCTTTCTATGTATTATAACTGTCATATAGGCTGATTGATGATTGAAAATTAAGAAAGTAAGTCAATGTTTAAAGAGGCAAAAAATCATTTTACTTCTTTAAATAACGCAATGACAGTTTTTGTGCAGGTAATTTTGTTCTATTTCGTTTTAATTTCTTAGATTAGATTACAGACATAGACTATAAGTGTAGACATTTTAAGACCTTTGATGCATGTTCTTAAGTTGTTTTCCTGGAGTGTTTTACTCATTCATACTGTGTTTTGAGAGAGCTAACCTCAATACAACCTTGTTGGCACTCTGTGATTTTTTTTCTAAATACCATAAAAGACTTTTTAAGACCAAATTATAAATAGGATATTTATTATTTGTTCTCAGTTATTCAGTTGTCAGTTATTAATGAGACATTATTTAGTTAGTAACTTTTTTAGTATTAATGCTAAAATCAGATTTGCTTGTTTTATATTTGAAAGAGTTAAGCAAGAAGAAAGTTTTTATTGTTGGCAATTAGAGTTACCTTGAAAAGGTTTTGTTTGATCCTGTAGCAAAGAAGTGATTGCAAGAGTGGTGATCTTATAACTTTGAGATCAGTTGTGGGAATACAGAAAAGCTCTATATTTCTCTTCTGAATCATTCCCCTAAGTTACGCGGAAAGTAGTCATATGGACAGTGTAATTCAGTAGCACTGAAGAAAGGTTACCATGGTTACCTGTAACGTCAGAGTGGAACTTTGTTCCTAGGCTCATTGTACTAATACAATCATTTGTCTGAATTGAAGTGAAAACGTTCGAGTGTTGTTTTTTAAACCTTGTTAGTGGCATGAATTATATTTTTATTTATACTGAAGTATTGTGAAGAATGTATTTGAAGTCAGTTCTGCAGCTTTATGTCAAATAAACCTTTTGTGACCTGCTTGACCTACAGCTGAGTTTTGATATTTATGTTCACTGTTACTCAAGAGGATAATTGAATGGAAACGAACGGTTATCGTAGTACTGAATACTCATTTTATTATTAGTTGACATCTTCCTTATATAAGATAGTTATTGAAATGCAATGATATTCACAAAAATAAGACCTCAGAATGTTTTCACCTTCTCTTCAAAAAGAAAACCTTCCTCTTCAATTTATGTCCCACTTCTCATTGCTATTCATGATTTTTCTTCTATGCACCATACACACCGTATACATTTAATTTTGCTGTTGTTGTTTATGGTTTCTCTCATCCTGCTAGAAGTAAGTCCCATAAGGGTGGAGATTTTAGCTGTTTTCTTCACTGTTCTGCCACCTATGTCTAGATGTGACTGGAGTAGATAGTAGGCGCTCAGTAGTTGTTATGAGTTAATTAACCAAACCTTGTATTTTAAATTGATGTGACTAGTTTTTTGAAAAAATTGCTTGCATGTGTTTACCTTCTGACTTATATCTCTCAATCTAACATAATATTAATCAAACACAAGCTAACATAATGTTAATCAAAGCGATGCAGGGCATATCTGGGAACATGTTAAGGTATTTTAGGCCAGATTTACTTATTTAACAAAAATATTCCCAAAGCCAAACTTTTGGTACCTGGTAAATACCAACCAATTAAAGTTAGAAAAAAAAATCTAGCATTCTGGATATTGCTGTTTTTTTATTTCCTCCTCCTACTCAATAATGTAAATGTTTGTTACTGAAAATACTGTTTTGAAATAAATGCATTAACTCTCCAGTCTTTGCAAATGGAGTTCATCAAGTATAATTTATTTTTAAAAGTTTGTGATTTGAACACTTCTTAGATATGTGGCTATGTTAGGAAATTAGTATTAATTATTTTAGGTGGATAATGGTATTGCAGGTCAGTTAAAAATAGTCCTTATACTTTAGATTTTACATACTTAAATAAGTACACATAAAATGGTATATCTGAGTGGTTTTTTTCCAAAATAATACTAGAGAAGAGTGGAAGGGAATGTGAATGGGGATAGGTATATGGTCAGTAGTTCTAGGAATGATTACCAGGGGTTCATGGTTGATATATTATCCTTTCTACTCCTTCGCATATTAAGTATAGTCCATGATAAGAGGAGAGGGAGGAGAAAGAGTGGAAGAGGAGGAGGAGGAGGAGGAGGAGGAAGAGGGTGGAAAAGTGGAAGAAGAAGCCAAAAGTATTTAGGAAACAATAAAGTAGGGGTTGGAGAGATAAATAAGCAATTCTGTGTAAAATGATGGATAAGACAAACTTAGACATTTTATACTCATTTTAATAACTCTTTAGACGTCTTAATACATGCTTTTTTGTTATAAATCACTCCTGTTTATACATAAAAAGAAAAATACTCTTCCAAAAACATTTTACATTCAGAGATGACTCATTCAAATTTTTTTGACTTCGAGCTATGCCTATGTTTCTGTATATACAGTATCACCCTCTGTGATATAAAGGGAAGTAGTAATGCAATGTTCATTAAAAGAGTGCTTCATTATTGTGACTGGGACTTTCTTTCAAGCCAGTGACACCCATTCTGCAAGTTTTAATGCTAGCCTTTTCCTGAACTTAGCAAAAAGGATCAGTGGGGGGTTTTCAGCAACAACCAGGACTCCTAGTTCTTCCTAAAATGATCCTCAAATGGTTCAATAACTTGAAATCTAAAGAAATTGCAGCTGTCTAGTCAAGTCTGTAATAACCAAGTTAGTACTTGCACAAACAAAAAAAATATGTTACAACTGTCACCTAGACTATTATGACTGTAAAGATTCACTATGAGTTTAGAAATATTAAAATGTAAAAAAAATGCCTCAAGATAGATGAAATAAGGTAAATTTCTTAGCTGGGTAATAGTTATACAGGTGTTCATTAGTGTACATAAAATACATCATAACTGAAGAGTAGATGAGATGTAAAAGTTAGGTTGGGACCTACGTCTGCCAAGTCTTATATTTCATGCAATTAGATTTTTTTTTTTTTACTTTATTCTAGAGATGAATTAGTATCTAAATACAGAGACTAAATGAATGTGCTTACTTTGAGAGAGATCTCTTTTAAGAGAATGTGTAATATAGAAGAATTCTGGCTGGAAACAGCATTAAGAATCAAGACAAACACAAAAGATCCAGAGCACAAGCTGAATTTGGTTGACTGTCAAAAGTGGGATTGGCAAATGAAAAAAGCCACCAGATATTACACAAGTAAATACTGGGCATGTCTTGGCTTATTTACCTCATTTTTCTAAAAGTCAAATACTAAAATAAATTACTTTGGTTTCAATGTGTTTTGATATTTAAATGCTGTTTATTTTAGAGGTTCTGACTATAAGTTGGAACACAGTCCAATATCTAGACAAAACCAGGAACAATTGACACTGTTATACCCAATACAATATGTAGCTTTGAAATATATAAAGCATTTAGTCAGTGTCTCAAATGCAAATACTGTAAAGGTACTATTTATGTTCAAAGATATTTTTCAAATGTAGATCTACAGCACAAGTGATATGTGTGTGCAGTTGTGTAATTAGTCAGTATCTATTAAAGTCCCATGATAATTGGCATATGGTGTTATATAATAGTACATAATAACACATGATGACTGTAATTAAGTGCATTGACTTAAGACTTTGTCTTTTAATGACCCTCAGTGGATACTGAATGAAAGGTAAATTAAAGGTTCATTAAGCTGTGTTCAGAAGAAACAAAATGTTTTTAAATGGCAGATGTACTGTGAAGTTAAATGAATTTTATTAAGGTCTGCTCTTCAGTGTCTTCTCAAGTGACAAGTCTAACCTGAAGTATTTGAAATATGTTTTATGAAATTTAAAAAATGAGCATTCATTTGCAGATTATTTCTTATTTTGAGCTATAAATGTATGAAACAATTGGGGAGAGCACTGGAAATTTGGCTATTTCTACATCAAAGTGACCTTTACTGTGGTTTTGCAAAAAGAAAAGTAAAGCAAAAAAGGAAAACAACAGTAATGTATGCAGTGGAATTAAACAAAACATCTGCAGCATCTAGCATTTTTGCCCATTTATATCAACCAGCATTTAAACTTATAAAAGAGCTGTGCTTTAAAATATGTATATGTGGGAGTCAGAAATAATCACAGACAGAATATTGCTGACTTTGATTCTTATTTCACAAGGTGTCAAGAAGGCATTTAAAAATATAAAAAATGTAATGAATTTGAACTTTTTCATATGCTTACCTTTCCAATAGCATTATTAGACATAGGTATAAGGACAATGCTATTTATATAGTAATATTGTAAAAGTAATACCAGAGGCATACAAATATTTACTAATAGAGACAACTATTCTTTTAAACCATTTGCTTATGGTTCTGACATCCTGTATATGAAGAGACTTTAGTTTTCTTGAAGGAATCACATGGGTGTGCATGGTTCTTTTATGATCAAATGCAAATATGTGGATAGGGAAGAAAGGAATCCTTAAGCTTGCCAATGGACAACAGATCGTGAAGGCAAAGCATTTCCCTAACAAAGTTTTCCTTTGTAAATCTGGAATATATTGTTTTACTTCTCTACACTTCTTTGGCTCTAGCCTAAAAGACTAGCTACACTCTTACTGGGAGTAATTATAAAATGAAGGTGATTTGTCTTGTGTTTAGGAAAAAGAGTTGTAGCAAAAGGCAAAACAGGAATAATAGGAATATGAAATAATTTTTTTAAAGTTTTATGTAGATATAAATTATAAACTATACAATTCACTCATATGAAGTGTGCAATGTAATGGTTTTTAATGTATTCAGAGCTGTACAATCATCACCATAAGCCAATAAATTTTGGAGTACTTCCATTGAACCGAAAAATAAAGTTGCCATTCATGAGCAGTTACACAACACTCCCTATGAACTCTGGTTCGCCTGCCCCAGTCCTATGCAGCCACTAATCTTTCTGTCTTTATAGATCTGCTTATTTTAGACTTATGTAAAAATAGTATACAATATATGGACTTTTTTGACTGACTTCTTTCTCTTAGCAAGATGCTTTTGAGATGCCTTCATTTTATGCTATGTATCAGTACTTAGTTCATTTTTATTGCTGAATAATAGTATATTGTGTGGCTATATTACATTTTATTTATACTTTTATCAGTTGATAGATATTTGGGTTGTTTATACTTTTTGGCTACCATGAATAATGCTGCTCTAAAAATTGTACAGGTCTTTGTGTAGATATATGATTTCATTTCTCTTGGGATTGTACCTAGAAGTAGAATTGCTGAATAACATAGTAACTTAACATTTGACTTTTGGAGGAAATCTTAGATTATTTTTCAAAGCAGCTGCACCATTATACATTCCCACAAGTAATGTATGAAGGTTCCAATTTCTCAAATCCTTGTCAACACTTATTATCTGTTTCTTTTGTTGTGTGTATTTCTTGCAATAAAGTTTTGAGAAACAGAAATGTGGAAAAATATCCTGGGCCTTAGGAATATATTTTTTTAAATTTCTAAAGTGTTTTGGGGATACAAGCATACAGATTACTCTGTCTGGGTCTAAAGTAGAAGATGGGATGTTGTCAACAACACCACATCAAACAAAGAAGGTATTGAACTTTTGGAATAAGATATAGACTAGAGAAAGTGGCTGTACACATAGTTCTGAAACAAAGTAAAATGTATATGAAAATTTGTTTCTGAAACTCTAGAGGAGGGATCCCTGAAGAAGAAAAGAATTCAAAAAAGAACCATACACACATACACACATATACACACAATATTATTATTCATCTGAATCATAAAGGATGCCCTTGACAAGCTCTTAAGTTAGCTTTCCATCGTTAACATTTGATTCTTAGTGAATATAAGAATTGCTGTACATATTCTAGAAATATACAGACTCCCTTTATAATAACAAGAGATTACTTCTGTGGATATTATAGTTGATATAACCCTGATTTTTGCTTTCAGGTTTTAAATTCTTAAACTCTAAATTATGCTGTTAAAGTAGTTTTCAGGTTTTTAAATTTACCTTAATCTTAAACCTCATCTTCCAAGTTGGTGATGGTCTACTATATCAAAAGGACAATTAAAGTATGTCTTCAAAAAGTTTCTACTCTCCCAAAGTTAGCAGCATTTGCTTATATACAAGCTTGCTCATATAATATAAGCTTGTCCAGGCACAATTGCATCTGCCTGATATTGCATCATAGTTTTTGCTGATAAGGTATTGGTATCTAAGATATTATTGGTAATAGAAAATAAGAATGTTAGTTTTTAAAAAGAATTTTGTTTATTGAATCCCTTGCGATATTACTTATATGAGTGGAAAGAACAACTTAAAATAGGATTCAACACTTTGGAAATCCTGTGTTCGTTTAATTTTTAACCAAGATCTGACATAGTCCACGGCCTAGTAAATATCTTCTGTGCAATAAATTCTGCTAACTTCTGTTATTAGAACTTTAAAAAACAAGCAAACACAAAGATTCATAAAATCACTTAGTCATGCTATGTAATTTCAAAAAGAGAACATTCAGAGTTGAATTTTACCTTTAGAAGGCTCTCTTTGGAGTATCAGTTTTGCTGAATCATTTAGGACAGAAGATGAGGTGTACGAAGACAATAGAAGAGCCTGGAACACATTTCATGTCCTTCAGCTCCTCCCCCAGGGTCCACTGCTATAGGCGGAAAGTGGGACACCAGCCATCAGCAAACATGGCCTCCACAGCTGTCAGCACAATACCAACTCACTGTCATCTTCATACAATCAGGCAAACAAAGTTGTTATATAAGTATTATATATATATATATATAGAGAGAGAGAGAGAGAGACAGAGATAGAAAATATAATTATAATTATAAATAATTAATATAAATAAATTAATTATATACAATAATTATATATCAATATAAGGTGATATTAAATACAATGTTATGTATTATACATATTACATAGTATACTTAGAAATAATCATAAAATTATTAAGCCAATTGTATGTGCTTTGAATGCTAACTAATTCATCTGTGAAAGGGGGCACTAGTGTTTAGTAAAAATGCTTTTAATCTTCACTGGTATCTTTCTGTAAATCTTTCTAGGTTTGCCCAGTTATCCTGCCTTCCTGTGATAATGTCTGATACCAGATTTTCCTTGCTCTATATCTTCATTTTATGGAACTAAGGTCTCATAATATCTGTATACTGGCAGAATCTGCAGTGACATATATAGACCCCTTCCTGCCCTACACATCTAACTTATTTTCTACTGGTGTCTGGTATATACTTTTTTCTCCATTAAAGGAGGTCCCTTCACTGACTCTTACATACAGAAGTTCATTCCCAACTTCCTCCTTGAGCTCATTATTATCTCATTACTTAAGGCTTATCCATTTTCAAAGCACAGTTTTAGTTCCTGTTGAAGCCCTTCTTAATTGAATCATTCCCGGACTCTTATTTTTAACCCCATATTTTACTTCCAGATTAGACTATATAAATTTGTTTCTTTTTCTTTGCTGATACATTGTAATTTACTTGGAAAAATTTCTCACACATTTTCACTTATATATTTATAGCTTTAATACTACACATATATTCTTATTGCTTGATAAATTTTAAGGGTAATGATAATTGGGAGCCATTTGTGGAATGCTTACTCTGTGTTAAAAGTTGCGCTAAGTGCTTGAAATTTATGCATTGACCCTATAACTACTATGATTCTCTGTAAAAGTGTGTGTGTTTATGTGTGTGTGTGTGTGTGTGTGTGTGTGTGTGTGTGTGTGTAAGCTAGGTAACAAAATCTTAGAAAGATTAATTCCTTGCCTAAAGTCGCACAATCAGTAAGTGGCAATAATAGGATTCATACCCATCTCCAGTTCTTAAAAACACAGTGTTTCTCCCCTTCTGCCTTCCTTCTACATTGGAATCAAAGTCATCCTAAGTAAAACTGATATTGTTCATCGAGTATTATATATTATCTCCAATAAATAATTTCAAGCTAAAATAAAG
>CAUYQG010166484.1:0-11508 GCA_963574415.1 Tarsius wallacei
TACTATCAGCATCCAGACACTTCTGATTACCGTGAACATCTCTTAACATCTCTTAAAATGTATATATTCAGAAATGTATATACTCCGCCCCCCTACTCCCCCACACACACCCAGTATTACAGGTGTGATCAACCAGAGAGCCGGACTTCAAATCCATCCCTCTTCCCCACTGAAATGAGGGGTTTAGATCGCCAGAAAGGAAAACAGGAGGGACAAGGGGAAAGAGTTGGTCAACGGGCAGCAGGGGGTCGAATGAGAGTCTAGCATCTCATTGTAACCAGTTCTCATTGTAACAAGTTCAGGCAAACAGGAACTGGCGTTGGTAAGGAAGAGGAGCTGGTCAACACGCAGGAGCAGGTGTGTCTCACTGTTGCCATGCAAGTTTCCCATTCAGTTTCACCGGCATCCAGCTTGTAAGAAAATGGGTCAATTTCACCCCCACCACTGCTGAAAATGCCCATCAGGAGGGCACCACTTTCCACGTTGAGAGTGCTTTTTCCTGCTCACCCCCACCACGGATACTTGGGGGCCAGAGCGAAAGGGATTCCACATTGGGGGGGGGGGCAGGGACAAAGGCCTTGCTCCAACTCAGGGTCACCCTTTGTCCCCTGATACCCAAAGCGGCTCAGCTGGTGCTCTCCGCTTCCTCTGATCACACACACACCCGCCCACACACACACACACCCCATCTTGTCCTTAATCTCTCTAACCAAACCTTTTTGAGCGTCTTGGCTGGGTAGGGGGTAGGAAAGGCACAGACACCCTCCCTTCTTACCCCAACCTACACTGCGAGCCAATGAAGAGACAGAGACTCCCTGTGTATCAACAAAAATACTAACAGCTTTTCTAGTTGGGGAAGGGGCGCAGGGCTTTGTAGAGACCCCAAATGCCTGACTTCACATTCAAGTTTCACCAGCCCCAGGAGAAATAAGAAAAATGTGGTTGTTGTGACAAGTTTTCCCCATAACGCTGGAATATTGACCTTTATTCTGAAATCATGAACTTTTTTGTGGGGGTATACAGAAGTCCTTTATTTCATGAAAAGATGGTAGTGTTTTGTTTAATGTGCTTACTTTGCACAATAAAAAGTTGGCAACCCTACCACCTCCAAATTAAAAAAAAAGAAATCTACTCATCGGTGAAATGCACAAGTCTGGGAACCACTGGCTATCCCAGCAATATACAGCCCACCCAGGGCCCAGTTCTATTGGAATGTTTGCAACACAACCCGTATGAAAACAGGGGCCCTGAAACTGGATTCTCAAACAATGTTCCCTCTGAGATCTTTTTTGAGTTGTAAGCAAATTATCCCTCAGTCTCTTCCGCCTCTTCACAGCCTTCTTATTCTCTACTTTCTTGGATTTGGTCGCATGACAAGGACAGGCAAGGCCTTGAATGCCATGCTAATGAGCCAGGGTTTGGTTCTGAGAACAGAAGGGAGCCACTTAAGGGTTTTAAGCATGAAGCAGCAGCCACAGGGAAGTGGGCTACAGGATAGCTATTGGTGTCCTGTGGGGGACAGGCTGGGGGCCGGGGGGCTGGAGGGAAGGGTTTGGATTCAAGGTGTGGATGTGATGGAGATAGCAGTGGCCTTAGAAGGGAGGGGCTGGGGCCAGGCTCGGTTGCTCACACCTGTAATCCCAGCACTTTGGGAGGCTGAGGTGGGAGGACTGCTTGAGCTCAGGAGTCCGAGACCAGCCTGAATGACAAAGCAAGACCCTGTCTCTACAAAAAATAGACAAATGAGCCAGGTGTGGTGGCATGCGCCTGTAGTCCCAGCTATTCAGGAGGCTGAGGCGGCAGGATTGCTTGAGCCCAGGAGGTGGAGACTGCAGTGAGCTGTGATTGTGCCACTGCATTCCAGCCTGGGTGACAGAGTGAGACTTTGGGAAGGGCGGGAGGGAGGGAGGGAGAGAGAGAGAGAGAGGAGAGAGAGAGAAGAAAAGAGGAACAGGTGACAGGCAGGTAAAGACAGAAGCACAGGGTGCGGTTGCCTGGTCAGGGCAGGGATGACTTAAATGAAAAGTTCGCCGTGCAGATGGCAGGGTGTTCTGAGAAAACTGCTGAAGTGAAGGCCCAGAAATGAAAGACATGTGACAGATGGAATTCGAGTTGGCTGGAACCACCGGGTCACGCAGGGCTTGTAGACAGGGTGAAGGTTGGACTCTACCCAAAGGCAGCTGTGAACCCCTGGGAGTTTTACATGAGGGTGAGTGGTGCTGCCGGGTGGTGAGATCAGATTGGATTCCCTGGATCCATTTCTCCAAGGAGTCTCAGGACTCTTGTTGAAAGCGCTCCAGGTGACAGGAGCCATTAAAGAGTGAAAGCTGGGGTGGAGAGTTAGCGGTGGGGCGGGGGAGAGGGCCAGGGTGGCATGGGGCTGTCTTGCTCCTCGTCCCGTCCTGGGAGCAGCCTGGTGTGGCAGGCCAGGGACAGCAGTGTCACAGACAGCAGGACCTGTGTTCCTGCAGAGTTCCCCTCCTCCTGTCCCAGACCACTCCTGCCTTATAGGCGACAGAGCTGCTCACTCCCCAAAAGGACCTTTTGACCAGAGCGTTTTGTTATGTAAGGCAAATTCCCGCGAGATATGAGTCACCTCATCCTTTTTGATTCCTGTTAGAATTCCCATTTGGGGTTTGAGGGCTTTTCTGAGCACGCCAAGGACCGCACCATGGTGACAATGATGGTGACGATGGCCACAGCGACAACCATTCTGAAGGGAAAGAAGACGGTGCACAAGGCCGGTAGGTCAGGACTTCGATTCAAGGCTCATTATCATGAGAAGCGGCCTCTTGCTTGGAATCTAAATGCAGCACACCCAGCCGTCTCCAGGAGGCCTGCACGTGCCAAGTCAGGCAGGGCCGGACCTCATACCTGCCATGTTTTCCTAATGCCAGAGACTTCTGTAAATTTCTTTCTAGGGCTTAGTGGAGTTCATTTGGAATTTGCATAAGCACTTGGCAAGAAATAGCTCATGTCTCTAAATATTTCTGAGGCAGCATTTTCTACTCTGAATCCTGACCTCTGTGGGAACAGGACATAACATCGCCTCCCAAATGCGGAGTGGGACCTGATTGAACTTACCCAGAGAGGTCTCCCTGAAGCACTTATGGGACTCAAACCCCAGGTACCAACATTTGGTCTCTTTGTGTTAAGTCTTGCCATGTAATCGAAGCAGCTCAAGGAACCTCCCCGAAAATGTGGCAGAACACAGATGTGAAATACAGCATCAAGCTCACGGCAATGACATTTTGTTCAAAACTGATTTTTCCAGCCAGCCATGGCGGCTCACATCTGTAATCCCAGTAATTTGGGAGGCCGAGGCAGAAGGATTGCTTGAGGTCAGGAGTTTGAGACCAGCCTGGGCAACAGAGTGAGACCTCATCTCTCCAAAAAATAGAAAAATTAGCCGGGTATGGTGGTATAGTAGTCCCGGCTACTTGGGAGGCTGAGGCAGAAGGAACACTTGAGCCCAGGAGTTCGAGGCTGAAGTGACATGTGATCATGCCACTACACCCCATCCAGCCTGGATGACACAGTAAAATCTTGCTTCAAAAAATCAAAACAAAAAAAAACGCTGACTTTTTCAGAGGCATTGCAACTTCCAAAACATGCTGTCCCCCAAATCACTCTGCCCTTCTCCCACGTGTTCCCTCATCTTAGTAAATGGAACTGCTGATCTCATCCACTCCATCAACGGGTCCTGAGAACTGTGCCTTCAGAACAGTCTTGGATATGAGCACTCAGCCCTTCCCTGAGCACAGAAGCCCCTTCCAGCCCATCCTCTGTCCAACAGCCAGAGGGAGTCTGGCCAGAAGTCAATCCATCATCCTAAGTGAGCTAACCCAGAAAACCAAGCACTGCGTGTCCTCACTTAGAAGTGGAAGCTAAACACTTAAGGACAGAAAGATGGAAATAATAGACACTGAGGCCACCAGAAGTGGGGAGGTTGGGAGAGGAGGAGGCAAGGATTTATAAACGTTCTATCCAGGCCAGGTACAGGGTGGCTCACGCCTGTAATCCCAGCACTTTGGGAGGCAGAGATGAGAGGATTGTCTGAGCCCATGGGTTTGAGACCAGCCCGGGCAACTTGGCGAGACCTCGTCTCTACAATCAATCAAAAAATTGGCTGGATGTGGTGGCGCACGCCTGTGATTCCAGCTACTTGGAAGGCTAAGGCAGAAGGATCACCTGAGCCCAGCAGGTAGAAGGTGCAGTGGCCATGAGCCTGCCACTGCACTCCAACCTGGGTGACAGAGTGAGACTCCAACTCAAAAAATAAATTGAAGGCTGAGGCAGAAGGATCGCCTGAGCCCAGCAGGTCGAGACTGCAGTGGCCGGGAACGTGCCACTGCCCTCCAGGCTGGGTGACAGAATGAGGCTCCAACTCAAAAAATAAATTAAATAAATAAATAAATAAATTCAAAAAAATTACCTATTGGATACAGTGTTCATTGTCTGGAGAATGGGTACACTGGGGGTCCAATCTCCAATAGTACAATATACCAGCGGTCCCCAACCTTTTTGGCATCAGAGATCGGTTTTGTGGAAGAGAATTTTTCCATGGACGAGTGTAGGGGGATAAAGAGTATTATCAGGTATTTGATTCTCATAAGCAGCACACAACCTAGATCCCTCGCATGTGCAGTTCACAATAGGGTTTACACTCCTATGAGAATCTAATGCCACCATTGATCAGACAGAAGACGGAGATCCATTCCATTCCATCCACCCACTTCCTAACAGGCAACGGACCGGACTGGTAGCAGTCTGAGGCCTGGGGGGTTGGGGACCCCTGCAATATACTATGTAACAAACATGCACTTATACCCCCAAATCTAAAATTAATTATTATTTTTAAAAGTAGATCAGATCGGCTGGGCTCGGTGGCTCAGCCTTGTCATCCCAGCGCTCTGGGAGGCCTAGGTGGGAGGATAGCCTGAGCCCACGGGTTCGAGACCAGCCCGGGCAACTTGGCAAGATCTCATCTCTACATTAAATTTTTAAAAATAGCCAGGCATGGTAGCGCGCGCCTGTAGTTCCGGCTCCTTGGAAGGCTGAGGCAGAAGGATCACCGGAGCCCAACAGGTCGATGCTGGGGTGGCCGTGAGCGTGCCACCGCACTCCAGCGTGGGTGACAGAGTGAGACTTCAACTCAAAACAAACAAACAAAAACAAGGAGATCAGATCATTCCACCCCCTTGCATGACACCCTCCTGTCTCATGCCCGAGGCCCTCCATCTCACTCACAATAAATCCCAATTCCTATCTGTGGCCTAACCCTAACCTCTACCATGATCTGATCGGGGCTCTGCCTTCCTTTCCTCCTCACAGACACTCCTTCCTCACCTGTCAGCTTCCCTTCTACCCACATCCATGGCCTCCCTGACCCCAGCCTTCCACGTATCTAGAATGACTTTCCTTTCCTTCTCCACCTGGGTGGCTCCAGTTTTCTCCCTCCGGCCATACTAGAACATTCTGTTCCTTCCTGATCCAGTAAGGGTACGGGGTCCACCCTTCTACAGACTACCTCAACCTGAACTTTCAGTCCAGATGTGAGTTCAACTTGCTTTGAGATGTGCTGTCTTCTTACACTGGTTGGCTACTTCTCAACCTTAGTAGAATGGCTGAATCTTCAGCAATACCTTTTGTTTTCCTTTTTAAAAAACTGAGGTGAAATTCATATAACATAAAATGAACACTTTATTATTGTTGTTGTTGTTGTTAATATTATCACTGAGTTGGGGTCTATTTCTGTTGCTCAGACTAGAGTACAGTGGCATGATCACGGTTCACTGCAGCCTCAACCTCCTGGGCTCAGGCAATCCTCCAGCCTCAGCCTCCCTAGTAGATTGGACTATGGGTATTCACCACAATACCCAGCTAATTATTTAATTTAATTTAATTTAATTAATTTATTTATTTTTGAGTTGCAGTCTCACTCTATCGCCCAGGCTGGAATGCAGTGGCCCACTCACGGCCACCCCAGCATTGACCTGCTGGGCTCCGGCGATCCTTTCGTCTCAGCCTTCCTACCACGCCCGGCTCATTTTTGATTTACTATAGAGATGAGGACTCACCAAGTTGCCCGGGCTGGTCTCAAACCCGCGGGCTCAGGCAATCCACTCGCCTCGGCCTCCCAAAGTGCTGGGATTACTGCCTGAGCCACCGAGCCTGGCTCTTTTTTTTTTTTTTTTTTTTTTTTTGTAGAGACAAGGTCTGGCTGTGTTACCCAGTCTGGTCTCAAACTCCTGTGCTCAAGCAATCCTCCCGCCTCGGCCTCCCAAAATGTCGGGACTATAAGCGTGAGCCACCATGCCCAGCCTAAATTAACCCTTTGAAAATGTACAATTGTGCAGCCATCACCTCTGCCTAGTTCCAACACATTTCCATCACCCCAGAAGGAAACCCCAGACCCATTAAGCAGTCACTGCCCATTAACTCCACCCCCCACCCCTAGCAACCACTCACCTCCTTTCTGTCTCTATGGATTTGCCTGCTGTGAATATTTTATATAAATGGAATCATTCAGTATGTGGCCTTTGGGGTCTGGCTTCTTTCACTTAGCAAAACGTTCCTGAGGTTCACCCATGTTCTCCTATGTATTAGAATTTCACGTGTTTTTATGGCTGAATTATATTTGATTATATAATACACCCCATTTTGTTGATCTAGTCATCAGTAGGAAGATGTTGGTATTGTTTCTTGTTTGAGGCTACTATGAATAATGCTGCCACACACATGCACGTAGCATGTTTTTTTGTGGGCGTGTGTTTTCATTTCTCTTGGGTACACATACGTGAATGGCTGAGTGTCGGGGAAGCCCTGACAATTACCCTTACCTACTCCTTGACTTCTCCGTGTACTTGGCCTGGGTGGGCTAAGGAACTGTGCCTGCTCAAACTAAGAATGGTTGAGAAAATAAAAAAGAAGATTTTGCAAAACATGAAAATGGTGGGACATTTAAATTTCAGTGCCCAGAAAGCGTTATTGGAGATCTAGGCTGTTTGAGCCATGATCGCACCACTGTACTCCAGCCCGGGTGACAGAGTGAGACTCCCACTCAAAAAAAAAAGGGTTAAAGTGATAGCTTGTATGTTATATACTTTTTGCCACAATGAAAAAAAAATTCTTTTTGAGTCAGAGTCTCACTCTGTTGTCCAGGCTGGAGCACAGTGGTACACTCACGGCCACCACAGCCTCGACCTGCTGGGCTCAGGCGATCCTTCTACCTCAGCCTTCCAAGTAGCTGGAACCACAGGCACGTGCCACCATGCCTGGCTAATTTTTTGATTTATTATAAAGACCAGGTCTCACCAAGTTGCCCAGGCTGGTCTTGAACCCCTGGGCTCAGACAGTCCTCTTGCCTCAGCTTCCCATAGTGCTGGGATTACAGGTGTGAGCCACCATACCCGGCCACAATAAGAATTTTTTTTTTTTGAGTTGGAGTCTCACTCCGTCGCCCAGACTGGAGTGCAGTGGCCGCTCCCGGCCACCGCAGCCTCGACCTGCTGGGCTCCGGCGATCCTTCCGCCTCAGCCTTCCAAGGAGCCGGAACTACAGGCGTGTGCTACCACGCCCGGCTGATTTTTTGATTTACTGTAGAGATGAGGTCTCGCCAATTTGCCCAGGCTGGTCTAGAACCCACAGGCTCAGGCAATCCACTCACCTCAGCCTTCCAAGGCGCAGAATTACAGGCTGAGCCACCGAGCCCGGCTCACAATAAGAATTTTTAAAAGACATTTACCACTTAACCATTTAAAAGTGTACTATCGGTAGGGCGCGGTGGCTTACACCTGTAATCCCAGCACTTTGGGAGGCCAAGGTGAGAGGATTGCCTGAGCTCAGGGGTTGAAGACCAGCCTGGGCAACTTGGTGAGACCTTGTCTCTAAAATAAATTTTAAAATAAGCTGGGTGTGGGGGCACATGCCTGTAGTTCCAGCTACTTGGAAGACTGAAGTGGAAGAATCTCCAGAGCCCAGTAGGTCAACACTGGGTTGGCCAGAAGCGTGCCACTGCCCTTCAGCCTGGGTGACAGAGTGAGATTCCAACTCAAAAAAAAGAAAAAAAGTGTGCTATGATTGGCTCAGTATATTCACAGAGTTGGTCAATCACCATCAGAAAATCCATTTTAGAATATTTTCTTTGTCCTAAAGAGAAAGAAACTTTGCATCCATTAAGCAGTCACCCTTTATCTCCCTTTCACTCAGTCCCTGGCAACCAGTTACCTGCTTTCTGTCTCTATGGATTTGCCCATTCTGTACATTGCATAGAAACAGTCACGTATCACCTATAACTGCTTTTGTGTTTCCAGGTCAGAGTTGAGGAGACGCAGCAGAGAGTAGATGCCACAAAGCTGAATCCTATCTGGTCCTTTGCAGAGAAAGTTCGTGGCCCCTCCCCTCATACAGATGTCAACAGGGCAGGGGAGGTGTTAGGAGACCACCTCATGGCTGTGGGCAGGTCACTCATTCTCTGTCAAATGAGTCCATTGGAAACCACCTCTGAGGTTTCCAGCTCTCTGATGATCACAGAACCAAGCACTATCACCCGTATTACCTTGTCAAGTTCTCCTGGCAACTCACAGAGGAGGGCAGGCTTTCCATTATTATCACAATCTTACTGATGACATGACAAATCTTCAGAGAGGGAAAGTGACTTTAGACAAGTCACCTGGAAAGTCAGTGGCTGACCCGAGGTTCAAACTCATGTCCAGTGAACCTCGCTCTCTCCAGTAAAACAGATGCACCAGGTGCCCACCGTTGAAGCTGACGGTGGGGCTAGGGAGGGCACACTAGCAGGTAGTGGCTGGGTCACAGCTCTGAGTCAGATCCAAGATGAGGATAATAATAATTTCTTGAGAAGCCTTAGGCAATGTGCCCACGGTTGTGATGAGCACTCCACACATCTCATATTTAATAATTTCATGCCAGGCGTGGTGGCTCACCGCCTGTAATCATAGCACTTTGGGAGGCCAAGGCAAGAGGATTGTTTGAGCCCAGGAGTTTGAGACCAGCCTGGGCAACATAGCGAGACCTAATCTCTACCCCAAAAAAGTTTTTTAATTAATTTACTCATGGTTTTGGACGCCAAAAGTCCAAAATCCAAGTGTCACCAGGGCCATGCTCCCTTTGGAGGCTCTAGGGTAGATGCCCTCCTTGCCTCTTGAAGCTTCTGGCGACAGTCTTTGGCATTCCCATCTTGTGGTACATCACCCCAATCTCTGCCTCTGCCTTCACAGGGCCTTCTTATAAGGACACCAGGGATTGGATTGATCCGGTATGATCTCATTTTGAGATCCTTAAATTAATTACATCTGCAAAAGCCCTTTTCCAAATGAGGTCGCATTCTGAGGTTCCTAGTGGACATGAATTTGGGGGACACTATTCAACCCACCACAGGGGCAACATTATTCCCAGTCTACAGATGAAAGAGCCGAGGCCCACTATCATGCCCTGAGACCAGTTGCCTCCTTAACTAGTTCTTTAATGACTTTTGAACCAATGGTTTGTGCTGGATCATTCCAACCCCTTACTTCTTGTAAGACCAAAAAATGATGACATGCAAACACCCACATGACCCTTATCTTACACCATATACAATATTTAATTCAAAATGGATCGAAGATATAAACCAAGAGCTAAAACCACAAAACTCTTAGAAGAAAACATTGAGGAAAATCTTCATGACATTGGTTCCAGCAATAACATTATGGATATGACATCAACAAAGTATAGGCAATAAAAGAAAAAAATAGATAAATTGGATTTCATCAAAATTGAACATTTTTGTACATCAAAGAACACTATCGCTGGGCACAGCAGCACAAGTCTGTAATCCCAGCTACTTGGGGAACTGAGACAGGAGGATCACTTGAGCCCAGGAGTTTGAGGTTGTAGTGAGCTATGATTGCACCACTGCACTTCTGCCAGGGCAATACAGCAAGACCCCATCTCTAAACAACAACAATAATGATGAGGACACTATCAACACAGTAAAAAGGTTATGAGGTATAGCATGGGAGAAAACATTCGGAAATCATATATCTGACAAGGAATTAATATAAAGAACTCCTATCACTCAACAACGAAGGAAACCCAATTAAAAATGGACAAAGGACTTGAACAGACTTTTCTTCCAAGAAGATATATAAATGATCAATTAGGACCAGGCACAGTGGCTCACACCTGTCATCCTAGCACTTTGGAAAGCCGAGGTGGGAGGATCGCTTGAGGCCAGGAGTTTGAAACCAGCCTGGACAACATAGCGAGACCCTGTCTCTAAACATAGTAAAAATTAGCTGAGCGTGATCACATACGTCTGTAGTCCCCATTATTAGGGAGGCTGAAGCAGAAGGATTGCTTGAGCCCAGGAGTTTGAGGCTGCAGAGAGCTGTGATTGCGACACCGCACTCCAGCCTAGGCAACAGAGTGAGATCCTGACTCAAGGAAATAAAGAAATAAATAAAAGGCCAATAAGCACGAGAAAAGATTGTTCAACATACCTAATCATTAGGGAAATGCAAATCAAAACCACCCTACTTCACACCTACCAGGATGGCTATAATAAAAAGAAAAGTGGAAAGTAACAAGTGTTGCTGAGAATGTAGTCAGTCTCACTCTGTCACCCAGGCTGGAGGGCAGTGGCACGATCACGGCCATCACCGCCTCCACCTGCTGGGCTCCGGCGATCCTTCCGCCTCAGCCTTCCAAGTAGCCGGAACTACAGGCGTGCGCTACCACGCTCGGCTCATTTTTGATTTATTGTAGAGATGAGGCCTTGCCAAGTTGCCCAGGCTGGTCTCGAAGCCACAGGCTCAAGCAATCCACGCGCCTCGGCCTCCCAAAGTGCTGGGGTTACAGGCTGAGCCACCAAGCCGGGTCTCTTTTTTTTTTTCATTTTTAAAAAAATTGTATTTTAGTATAGAGATATGTGATACACGTGATGTTATATATATTTTATCACAGTTTTGAAAAGCTGTTGAAAATGTAAGTCTTCAAGGAAAGTCATTCATTTATTTATTTATTTTCGAAATGGGACCTCACTCTGTTGCCCAGGCTGGAGTGCAGTGGCACGATCATGGCTCACTACAGCCTCGACCTCTTGGGCTCAGGCAATCCTCCCACCTCAGCCTCCTGAGTAGCTGGGACTACAGGCACGTGCCACCACACCCAGCTAATTTTTTTTTTTTTTTTTTTGTAGAGATGAGATCTCGCTGTGCTGCCCAGGCTGGTCTCAAACTCCTGGGCTCCAGCAATTTTCCCACCTCAGACTCCCGGATCGCTGGGATTTACAGGCATGAACCACTATGCCAGGCAGAAAAGCATTTAAGAAAAGAATATGGACGGCTGCCCTTCCCGAATGCAAGACAGTTAGCTGAGCTCTTGGTTCCCACCGTCGACTTGGCCCACAGCGTATTCCTGCCACCTCGCCTTGCCTCTGGAATGCACTGGAAAGACTTTGGAGCCTGCCTTTCGAGTAGTTGAGACTATAGGTGCGTGCCAAAA
>CAUYQG010166487.1:0-14262 GCA_963574415.1 Tarsius wallacei
GACTGGAGTGCAGTGGCCGCTCCCGGCCACCGCAGCCTCGACCTGCTGGGCTCCGGCGATCCTTCCACCTCAGCCTTCCGAGTAGCTGGAACTACAGGCGTGCGCTACCACGCCCGGCTAATTTTTTGATTTATTGTAGAGATGAGGTCTTGCTTGCCCAGGCAGGTCTCGAACCTGCGGGCTCAGGCAATCCACTCACCTCAGCCTCCCAAAGGTGTGGGATTACAGGCTGAGCCACCGAGCCCGGCACAACATTGCCTTTCATCACTAATCCATGGAATAGTCTGGTGTTAACTCCTCACTCTGTGAAATGTACAGTGACTGTGGTAATAATAAGAAATCCTCTCCAAGTTTGTGGTAGAAATAAAAAATGTTTGAATATGAACTAACAGTTATCATCTCTCATTAAAATCATTATTTTGAGTCGGGCTCGGTGGCTCAGTCTGTAATCCCACACTTTGGGAGGCTGAAGTGAGTGGATTGCCTGAGCCCGTGGGTTCGAGACCTGCCTGGGCAACTTGGCGAGACCTCATCTCTACAATACATCAAAAATTCTGCTGGGCATGGTAGCGCGTGCCTGTAATTCTGGCTACTCAGAAGGCTGAGGCGGAAGGATCGCTGGAGCCCAGTGGGTCGAGGCTGCGGTGGCCGGGAGTGTGCCACTGCACTCCCGTCTGGGCGACAGAGTGAGACTCCAACTCAAAAAAAATAAAAATAAAAATAAATAAATAAAATAAAATCATTATTTTGGTACTATATTAGAAAAGGATAAGAAATGTTTGTTTCAATATTTTGTGCTTTCAGAGATGAATTCCTGTGTATAAAATCCAATTTTTAAAAGTTGGGTTGTGAGAGACAGTTTCAGATCAAATGGCTGAAATGTTCTGATTAGAACAATGAGCAGTTGGCATAAAGGACTGCCTTTTAAACTCAAGACAAATTTCAAAGTAAATTCATAGGCTACTATGGTAACTTATATTTACTCTTCCTTATTTGGTATATTTTTTCTTCTTTCAGTTTCTGACCCACTCTCCCTGAATATGAAGGATATTAGCATTTAATGAGTGCCTACTCTATGTTAGGCTGTGTACTAGTTGGTATATACACCTTCTTTTTTTTTTTACCAGATATTTATATAAAGCTGTCTCTTGTATTTTCAGTGGCCCTGCGTTAATATACCCGTGTTAACACCAGATTGATTTTGTGAATTAAGTGTTGGTTTACGTATAATCTGTCTAAACTCCCACAGCTAATGACTGGCATATCTAACTAAATACCATTCCCTTTTCCTGCTCCATGTGTTAGTCTTTCTTTTCTTTGTAAGAATTCAAGTTAGTTAAGTAGCAGAAGTTGAAATCTTAAAAAGTGAAGTCAAAGGTGTATGTGCCTGTAGCATTTGTGTCGTTGGCCTCTTGACTACTGGTGGATTAAAATATGGTGTTGCCAGCAGTTCCTGGGGTTCTCTCTTCTATTGGATAGGTTTTTTGAGGCAGCTCAGAAGGTGTTCTGTCTTTTAGAAATCACTATAGTCTCAGGTTCTTTCTAATCTTAATTTATCTGATTTTAATATTGGAAACAAAGTCTAGTAGAAGTCCCAGATTCTGCAAATCAAGACCAGTAATTGAAAGTTAGGAAAAGTCAATAAAGTCAGTAGACCAAAATCAGTAATCCCATAGCGATCTTTTTTCTCCTTTTAGTTCTTCCTCTGAATTTCATTATGTAAATAAACATGAAAACATTTTTAAACTTTTGTCGTAGTTATGTAAAGTCGTGTAATGCATCTTACATTTTATTCTATTCACTGATTTATTCTCAGAATTAATATAGTGCCTGATGTATAGAAATGTTTTTCAATGAATATGTGAATGGGCAAATGAGCATACGGATGAATGAATAATTTGTAATCATTCATTCAACAAATATTTGTATACCAAGCTCCTTTGTAGATCTGGAGACTGTATCACCAAACAGGGCAATCACAGTTTCTGCTCTATTGTGATCATCACCCTCCAGTAAGGGAACATACTAGATAGTGACGAATGCTTTATAATAGCATCACAGACACACTCATGGCCAGTGCAGAAGTGAGTTTAGGAGCTTATCCAGGTTGAGAAACACGAAGGAAGCCCATGCAGTGGCTGCAGAGAGGGTTGAGCAAAGGAAGCAGGTGTAGGCACAAGGACCATGGCTGCAGCAGTGGGCAGATGATGGGCTCCTGACAGGCTGGCCTCAGGAGTGGACTTTATTCCAGCAGCAGCAGGAAGCTTTTGGAGTATTTGTAAAAGCCTGGGAATGTCAAGATCAGATTTACAGTTTAAATCATTTTCCTTAGAGTGGTGTTTGCTTTTGAGTGAATCTTCTGTGACAACCACATGCCAAGTAGACTTTGTGTAGTTTTTATTTTCTCTTGTTTTCTTATAATGACACAGTTTAAAATGTAATTTTTATATTTTTTAGGAAGAAGAGTTGAGGAAAAGTGGAGAAGCAAAGTACTTCCACCTCAATGATGACCTCCATGTTCTCATTGAAGTGTTTGCCCCACCTGCAGAAGCTTATGCCCGGATGGGACATGCTTTGGAAGAAATCAAAAAGTTCCTCATTCCCGTTAGTACAATATTTCCTAATAGTTAACTTGTACTTTCAAGTCCTGTCTTTATTTTAAACCTAAAAAAACAAAACAAAACAAAAAAGCCTAAGGCATTCAACACTCTGGCTCTGTAAACAGTGTATTTTAGAGAAGCTGACACACCTGTGAAACAGCTCTCTGGGGTAAAACTGTGTCTTGGTGATTTCAGGCTCCTCTGCTAGGTTGACTTATATGCTGCAGCACATGTATTGTGATCATATTATCTGTGAGGAAAGCCACTGTTTTATTTATTTAAAAAGCGAAGACATGGAATTGTATTAAGTATTTAATAACCTGGGATTCTGAAAATGGTTAATATTTTGTTTAGTTCTCACGATCAAATATGATAGTTCATTTCTTCATTTGGTTTCCAAAAAAATTTCTAAGGGCTTACTATGTGGTAGGCACATGTGAACTAATGAAAGACACTATCCCTACCCTGCTGGAGTTTATAGTTTAATGGGAGAGTCAGCTATGGATCATAAATTCGTATAAATGACTATAAATTTGCAACTGTAGCCAGGCTACAGCAAAGGAGAGACTTATTTTGTCTTAGTGTACCTGCAGCATGGACCAGGAAGTGCTCATTTAGCCAGATGAGACAGAGTGCATTTTCCAAAGCTGGCTGCAGGAGTGCCTTCTATCCCATGGCCTTTACCATCCTCCACCCAGAAATGAAATCGAATTTTTCCCACACTGAATCTGAGGTGACCAAAAGAATCTTTGTCTAACCAAGGTCACAAAGATTTTCTGGTGTTTCTGTTAAGTTTTTTAAAAGTATGTATTTGTTTAAGTCTGTAATTATTTTGAGTTAATTTTTGTTGTCTGGTATGAGGTTAGGATCTAAATTCATCTTTTTCCATATTAGATATCCAGTTGTCCTAGCACCATAGGCTGTAAAGACAATTGTTTCCCCATTGAATCACCTTTGAATCTGTGAGGAAAACAACTGTTTTATTTATAGGGAAAGAATATTTTAAATCATGTTTCAATCACTGTTGAAAATTAACTGAACATAAATGTAAGGGCTTATTTCTGGATTCTCAATTCTGTTCCATAGATTTATATGCCTGTCCTTAATCCCAGTAGCATTATCTTAATTACTTTAGCCTTAAGGAAATTTGAAAGTCCAGGTTGTGTTGGTTCTCCAAGTTTGTTCTTTTTCAAAATTGTTTTGGCTATTTTGAATCAGCTTGTTAATTTATACCAAAAAGCTGGCTAGGATCTTGATAGATATTATACTGAATGTGTACATCAATTTGGGGATAATTTTTATCTTAACACTTTTGAGTCTTCCAGTCTATGAACACGAGAGGTTTCTTCACTTAAGAATATATATTTGTGTGTGTATTCATATATACATTGTGTGTATGTGTGTGTGTGTGTGTGTGTGTGTGTGTGTGTGTGTTTTGATTTCTTTCAGCAGTGTTACATGGTTTTTGGGGTACCAGTCTTACATTTCTTTTGTAGAATTTATTTTTAAATATTTTGTTTTGTTGATGGAATTGTTTTTAAATTTATTTTCAGGTGGTTACCAGTGTATAGAAATGCAGTTATTTTGTATCTTGTGACTTGCTGAATGTTTTTATTAGTTCTAGTATGTATTTTTAATAGAAATTATTAAGATGATTAAATGGAAACCCAATTAATGGAATTAGGAAGATTCTGTGACATACCAGGATCATGCCATCTGTGAATAAAGACAGTTTTACTTTTTCCTTTCCAATCGTATGCCTTAGTTTTTTATGTGATGTTACTCTGTTCTGTTGTATTCCATTTCATTCTGTTTCTAGTACACTGGCTAGATCCTTCTATGTAATATTGCTTCTGAAAGAAAGCCTTTAATTTTTCACCATTAGTCATAGGTTTTATTGCTGTCCTTTATCATTCTGAAGAGTGCTCTTCTATTTCTAGTTGTTAAGATTTTTTTGTATCATGAATCAATGGTGTAAACATGGGTGTTGAATTTTGCCAAATGCTTTTTCTGCCTATTGAAATGACCATGTTTTTTTTTTTTTTTACTTTTATTCTGTTAATAATAATATCTTACATGAATTGATTTTCAGATATGACTCAAATTTGCATTCCAACAATAAAGCCCACCTGCATGGCATGTAATCTTTATATGTTGCTGGATTTAGCTTACTGATAGTTTGCTGAAGATTTTTACATCTATAATCATGAGGGGTACTGGCTTATAATACAGTATTTTTTTAGTGTCTTATATATGAACTAACAGATTTACTATTTATGATACTCTTCAATTCTTCCTGTAGGAAGAGTTGCCATATTATTATTTCTTTTCAGCCTGAATGACTTTCTTTAGACTTTCTTATAACCTAGGTCTGCTAGCAAACAATGTTTTGTTTTTCTGGGAATGACTTTATTTCACCTACATTCTAAAGGATAGATTATATAATTTTTGGTTGACAGAGCTTTTTATTATTTTTTTTCCAGCACTTTGAATGTGCCACTCTGTTGCCTTCTGGTCTCTATTATTTTTGATGAGAAGAGAGTCATTAATCATTTTGTTGTCCTGTGCATGATCTGTTGTTTTTCTCTTGGTGCTGTTAAGACTTTCTATGCTTTTAGTTTTCACCAATTTGACTATGGTGTGTATATTTATTCTACTTGTTGGTTTAGCTTTGTACATCTATTGATTTATGTTTTTCTTCAGATGTGGAAAATTTTCAGCCATTATTTCTTTAAATTTTTCTGCCTCTCCCCTTTCCCCATTCCTGTTACATGTTTGTTGGTATACCTCCTGGTGTCCCACAGATTGCTGAGATTTTTTTAAAATCTTTTTTTCTCTGTGTACCACAAACTGGAGAGTTTTAATTCACCTGTCTTCAAGTTCACAAGTTATTCTGCCATCTCAAATCTGCTATTGGACTCGTCTAGGGAATTTTTTTTATTGTAGTTATTATACATATTTCTAATCTTTTCTTTGCAAGTCCAACATCTGGGCCCTGTCAACTGTCTCTACAAGATAGTTTCTTTGTAGTGCTTTTTTTCCTCTTCATTGTGGACCCCATTTTCCTTTTTCTTTGCATGTGTCCTAGCTTTTTGTTGAAAATTCTACATTTTTAAATAGCATATTGTAGCGTATCTGGATTCTGACTTATTTTCTTCCCAAGGGGTTATTGTTGCTGGTATTTTGTTTGTTTATTTATTTTCTTTCATTTCTTTAACAGGTTAAGTCTGTGAAGTTTATCTCCCTCATGGTTGCAGCTAATAATATCTTTATGTTTTTTTCCTTGTTTTTATTTTTGAGCCTTGCTTGCTATGGTTATCCTCTGTGTGTTCAGCGAGTGTTTGGTCAAAGGTTGTGCTGAGACACCTGTGTTAGTGAGGTTTCCATCTTCTGCATATGGAGCTAGATATACATCAGGGAGTGTATACAGACAAGTCTGCTTTCATGACTGCCCAGACTTTTACTTTCCACTGGGATTCCTTGTATCTTCCCTGCATGTGCACAGACTCACAGTCAGGAAAGGGCTGTAGCTCCCTTTGTTCTTGGCTTTAGGTGTGCATAGCCTTCCATTCAGTTAGAGGTGTATGGAGAGCTTCTTAAGCTCCCTACCTTATTTTTCTGTCTCTTAAATTTCTGTCTCTGTGTAGGACCCTCCATGGCTGTCTTATTTCTCTGTTTCTTACATTTCTGAGTCTGTCTCTTAAATTTCTGGCTAGTCTGCTGATTGGCTGCCTGCCTTCACCCAAAACTGCAATATTAGGCTTGCTGATTCACTGGTTTTCCCTGTTCATTTGTTAACAAGATTACTACTGTTATGGACAGTGCTGCTCTGCATGGGGGTTTTCACACTTTATTCCAGATTAAGCGAGTAACCTCCTACAGCAGAGCTGAAGGTTTTTTCTGTTTTTCCCCACCCTAGAGAAAATAGTACCAACTGGGCTGGGGATGAAGGGGTATCCTCCACTGGCAGGAAGGCCACAGACTTTCACTTTTCTTACATAAAATGTAGCACTTTTTTCATTAATATATTTATTCAAATTTTCTTTTTATTGTATACCTTTAGTCAATTTCCAGACTCCTAAAATAGTTGTTTTGAACCATTGTGTTAACTTTTATTGTTCCTTTTCTTAGGGAGTCTTTCCTGAGCTCTGAGGAGCTCTTAGCTATACCAAAAGTCCCATGTCCTCATGCAACCTTTTTTTTTAAACTTACATAATTTTGGATTTTTGTTTATATGAACATATGCAGAGTTTCAATTTATTCTTCTTGATATCTTCATAATATTTTGTTATATGCATGTTCCAGAATTTATTTAATTGGTCCTCAAATAATGAATACTGAGGTTGTTTCTTATAGATTATAATACAAATAGTTATTCTGGAATTAACCTTGGACATAAATACTGGCATATTTTGGCAAATATATCTGAAGGGTAAATTTCTAGCAGAGAACACACTGAATTTTAATAAGTTTCTTTTAAAGATTTTATTTTAAAACTTTCCCCCCATTCTCCAAGTTAACATACTTTTAGATAGAGTCTAGATTCCATTCACTGGATGGGAAAGTCCTGTTTACATATATTTAATTAGAATTCTGATTGCTTTTCCACTCTTTGCAATTAATGATGGTGTTAATATTAATGTTGTAATAGTTTTGTTTTTCAGATGGGGAGTTAAATAATAATTTAAAATACAAAATTATAAAACTCAGTTAGTTTATAAGCTACCATGATTTGATTTCCCTGCTGATTTAAAAAGCATATTCCAAAGACCAAGAAAATTCTAACTAGGATGATTATTATGAATAGTGTCTATCTGACATTAGAAGAAACAGTCAACTAAAAAATTTTTTTAATTGTCTAAAATCACATCTGTTAAGTTCAGATGGATGTAGAGTCTATCATACTCAGTTATCTGTCACAGAAACAAAGAACAGAGTACCATATATTCTCACTCTTAAACAAACCTTGAGCTGTTGTCTTAATACTATGAGAAAGGGATTGGCAGTAATGGGAACCTGCCAGGGAAGGAGGGGGCACACCTCATTAACAAGGGTACTTGCATAGTGAACATTTATATACCTAACCCTGAACTGTACCCCACAAAGGAGAATTAAAATTAAAAAAATAAAAAAAGTTCAGTTGGTTAAATTCAGGCTTAACCTTAGATGTGATCGACTCGCATTCCTTTTTTTCCCTCTATACTGTAGTTTGTCTATTTAAAAGTACCATTTTGTAAAAAAGGATGTTTTAAATGAAATTTATAGTTTTTGTTATAATTACCTAACCTTACTCAGAGAAATGCTTTAAAAAAAATGTTAGTGATGCTTTTAAATAGGACCTCAGTTGTGTTCTTTTCCCATGAATCTGTTTTTAACTACATGCAATTTAGTATCACACCTCCTAGTACTTTTCAGCAGGACAAATATCTAGCATTTAGGTAGCACATTTTATTTAGAGCTTTACAGAGCATTTATTAGAGTGTGCTTTATTTTCATCTTCACACATTTTTAGTAAAATGGCCAGAAACATATTAATAGGCTTATTTTAGAGAGATTGAAATAATGATAGAACGATTCAGAGTACTTCTCTGAGTTCACAATACTCCAAATAAGTCAGGGAAATAATCTATTGTTAAAATAAAATATTGACCCTAATCCTTAGCTTTTTCTGGTAATCACAGTGACTTGTACTAGTCATCATTTGCCTTCCCTTCTTACTCTGCAAGTTGATTATGATTTCAGCTTCCTTTTTGATTGGTGTTCATATTACTTTTTTATTTCGTAATGACTTCTGCTACAAGTTTCAAATCATTGTTGGTATTTTTCTTTTGAAAAGAGTCTTTTTTTTGTACATTTACTAAATTTCTATTATAAACAATTTATGAAACTGTTTCTGAATCTTATTCATATGCAAAATTTCTCACATTTCTTCTGTCTTACAGCCTCCCCTTCCTCCTCTTAAATGATGATCCTTTCACTCTTCCTCTTTGTAGCCATGCAGTGGGGAGAAGCTGCTTGCCTTTATGACATGTGACTTACTGCCACTGAAACGGATTTCAGCTTCACTCTTCTTCCAGACTACTGTTTCTGAAGTCAGTAGTGGCTTATAGTTAGTGAATCCTGTGGAATTAGGACTTGGCCTTTTATGACAATGTGAATACAGCACAGACTTCCTGTAGCTTTTATAATTATCTTCTTAGTTTCTTGCCACACATTTTCAGTATATTTTGTAAAGATTTACTTTTTATGTTTTCATGTAGGAATTCTATGATTTTAGCTATTACATTTAGATCTATAATTCGTTTTGATCTAATTATTGTTTATTGTGTAAAAGTAGGGGGGTTTCACTTCATTCTTTCATTGATTTATTCATATTTATATGAATGTCTACTAATTGTAGCAACAGTTAAAAGACACTATTTAAAACTCAGTTGGTCATGACTTATGTCATCTGAGGTCTCACTTCTATTTTATTGATCTTTGTCTATATGTTATGTCATTACCACATACCCTTGAAGTTTTGAAATGGGAACATGCCATTCCTCTAACTTTGTTCTTTTTAAAGATTGTTCATACTATTCTGGGTCCTTTGTATTTCCGTATGAATTTTAGAATCAGCTTGTCATTTCTGCAAGGAAACCAGCTAGGATTTTGGTTAAGATTTCCTTGAATCTGTAGATGAGTTTGGAGAATATTGTTAACATATTTTAAGTCCTGTCCATGAACATTGGGTATCTTTCCATTTATTTAGATTTTTTAGAATTTCCTTCAGCAGTGCTTCATAGTTTTCAGTATACAAATTTTGCTTTTATTTTGTTAATTTATTCCTAAGTGATATTCTTGATGCTAGTATAAATGGAATTTTTTAAAATACAATTTTTGAACTGTTCATTGCTGGTGTAAATAAATACAATTTTTTTGGTATATTGATCTTGTAACCTGCAAGAGTTGCTAAACTCGTTTATTAGCTCTATTAATTTTTTGGTGGATTTCTTAGGATTTTCTGTATACAGGTTTATGCCACTTGTGAAAGGAGATTGATTTATTCCTTTTTGTTATATAATTGTCCTTCCTAGAACTTCAAATAGAATGTTTTATTGAAGTGGTGAGTGTAGACATCTTTGTCATCTTGGCATGACTCTTTCAATCTTTCTTCTTTAAATATCCTGTTAACTGTATGTTTTCCTAGTGTGTTGAGAATTTTGTCATTAAAGTACATTAAATTATTCTGTGAAATGTTTTTTCTCTGTTGAAATGATCATGTGGTTTTAGTCCTTTATATATTATTAGCTGATTTTCAGATATTAATCTACCCTTACAGTTCTGGAATAAATTCAACTTGGTTTTTGTATATGAATTATGCAGCTGGATTTGTCTTTTTTTTTTTTTTTTTGGCAGCTTTAACATCTGTACTGAAAAAGATATTTGTCTGTAGTTTTCTTGTGTTTTTTTTTTTTTTTTTTTGGTCTGGTTTTCATATCAGGGCAATACTGATCTCACAGAATGAGTTAGGAAGCATTCTGATGAAATTTTTGAAGAGTTTGTGAAGGGTTAATATTAATTCTTCATTAATGTTAGAATTCATCATTGAAATCATGTGGACATAGGCTTCTCCTAATAGGAAAATGTTTGAGTACTGATTTTGTCTTTTTTCTTGTTAAGAAAGAAGCTTTTTCTAAACATACTTATAACCCCAACTGTGTGGGGTCCCCACCCACACACACCAATTACATCTTTAACTTTCCACAGTATCCTACAATGGCTTACACTTCTGATCCTAAATATCTGAACTTACGATCAGACCTCACAGGTTAAGGACTCAGTCCCACAAGATTATCCTGACTTTCATAAGTTTCAGGCCTCCTGCACTTCTGACCAACTTGAATACCAATTGAGAGTTCCCATAACACTCCTCAGGTTTGATGATTTGCTATAACAACTCACAGAATTCAGGGGAACAATTTAGTTACAATTACTGGTTTATAAAATAAATGATATTATAGAGATACAGGTGAGCAGCCAGATGAAGAGGTACATAGGTCCAAAGGTACCAAGCCCAGGAGCCTGTGGAGTTGGGGGTCCCCACTTCCCTGGCACATAAACCCAGAAGCTCTTCAAACCCTATCACTTAAGGTTTTTATGGAGGCTTTATTATGTAGGAATGATTGATTAAGTCATTGGCCATTAGTGATTGGGTCAGTCTTCAACCCCTTCTCCCTCCCTGGAGGTTGGGGGTTGACACAGAAAGTTTCAGCCCTCCCATGGAGTCTTTATGGCAAATAATCCCTAACCTCCAAGTCACCTGACTAGCATAAACTCAGATATGGTTGAAAGGGACTTATTATGAATAACAAAAGATGTTCCTCTCACCTCTGATACCAGCAGATTTCAAGGAGTTTAGGAACTCTATAACAGGAACCTGGGACAGGGACCAAATAGATATTTCTTATTATGCCCCACATGTTATTTGTTCAGATTTTCAGTTTCTTCTTGAGTCAGTTTTGGTAGATTTGTCTCTCTAGAAATGTATCCATGTCATCTGCGTTATCTAATTTTGGGGCATACAGTTGTTTCTTGTATTCTTTTATAACCCTTTTTTAGATCTTTAAAGTCCAGGTAATATCCCATTTTTATTCCTTATTTTAATAATCTGAATCTTTTCTTTAATTATTTGTCAGTCTGGCTAAAGGTTTATCAATTTTATTACTTTTTCAAACAAACAACTTTTGATTTTGTTGATTTTTCTCTATTAAATGCTCTACTTCTTGTGTTTCTGTTCTATTTTTTTATTTTTTTTTTCCCTCCTACTTTGGGTTTAGTTTCCTTTCTATTTGTAAAGGTGAGGGATTAGGTTATTTATTTGAAATCTTTCATTTCTAAATATGGGCATTTAAACCTGTAAATTTTCCTGAGCACTGTCTTAGACGCATCCTATACATTATGGTGTGTTGTGTTTTTCTTTTCATTAAGTTCAAGGTATTTAAAAATTTTCCTTGTGGAAAATCTCACTCCAAAGTAAACTCCTATAGTATGACATCACACTGTCTGAATATAGGCTATAAAGTGTGTGTGTGTGTGTGTGTGTGTGTGTGTGTGTGTGTGTGTATAGCATAGAGGTTTTATTTGTTTGTTTGTTTGTTTTCTTTAGTAACTGGGAACTCCTGGCTTCAAGGATTCTCCCATCTCAGTTCCAGCTAATGTTGATTTTTAATTTTTGTATTCTTTATTTTTACATATTTTATGGATTTTCCATATTTTTAATGCTTCCTAATTTATTTTTGTGATCAGAAAACATTTTTTATTATTTCATTCCTTTTAAAATTATTGAGACTTGTGCAATGCCTAGTATGTAGTTTGTCCTTGAAAATGTTCATGTGTACTTGAGAAGCATCTATATTTCTGTTGTAGGGTTTTTTTTCAGTCCCTACTTTCAGTCTTATGTTATCTGTATTTAATAATGCTAGAATGAATATTCTAGAACACAAACCTAAATATGCACTTCACCTTAAAATCGCAAAAGACTTCTCAATACTCTGAATTTTAAATACTTAAGTTATCTTGAAAATGACTTAAGACTTTGCAAGACTTGGTTTCTACTTTTCCCTTTACTTTAAGCCTGCACCCTTCAGTTATATAGGTTTCCTTTAGGTTTCAACTTACTTTGGGATTTAAAATGTGTTTTTTCTTCTATGTGGAATACTCTGCTGCCCCTCTTCTGGTAATTAATTCTCATTCATTCTTAAATGACACCATTAGTGTATAGAGAATCTACTTTTACTACCAAAAACTGAGTTAGATGATTTTTGCTTTGCTCTTTTAAGAGCCCTGAACTTCCTTTTTATTGTAGAACAGAACACATTTGTATTTATTTATTCCATGTCTTTGTTGATGGGTATTGGGGATGGTTAGGAAGAGGGAAATATCTGGGATGACTCCCAAAGTTTCTGAGTTGAATATTTGGACAATAACGTAATGTGAAAAAAGGTAAGTAACTTTTTAGGAATAAGATTATTTAATTTTGGAAACGCTGAATGTCACAACTTGTGCAATTTCTAAATGGAAATGTACAAAAGGACTGTGTACATGTCCTTAATTTCAGGAAGGCCCTCCTGTTGCTGATTGAGTTCCTTGACTTCTAGCTCCATGGTTTACTCTTCTTTGTTTTTCTGTTACTTAGCAAGTCTTAGGTGCTCAATGACAACTAGTTAAATTCAGTTGTAAATAACAATGCCCATATATCAGTTATATGGTAGTTTATTTTATTATAAATATTTCCTTTGGAATATATATCCAGGGAAAGGAACCAATGGCTGATTATAGAAAGTTTTGACTTGGAGAAAAATACTGTGGTTTTCATTATTCCCTTTTTCCCAAAAAAAAATCATTGGCACATTTTTATTTTAGTAAACTCATTTGTGAATTAATCTATTTTTCAATCCTTTTTAAAATTAAAAATTGCTTTGATTCTGTATACTTTTTTATTTCTTATATGAGGTTAATTATGCTGCCTTCTAACTTCTGTGTAGGACTATAATGATGAGATCAGGCAAGCACAACTCCAGGAATTAACATATTTGAATGGTGGTTCAGAAAATGCAGATGTTCCAGTGGTTCGAGGGAAACCCACCTTGCGTACAAGAGGTGTACCAACTTCAGCAATAACCAGGTAGGCTTGATTAATTGCCTTATTTTTTTTTTTTTAGATTAGAGCACCATGGCAGCAGTTTTAATATTTCCTTTATTAATAGCTAAAAACAGCTTTATCAGTATATCTGTACATAGCCTATATTCAGCTGAGTCCGGTGACATGTGCCTGTAGTCCCAGCTATTCGGGAAGTAGAGGTGGGAGGATCACTTGAGGCCGTGAGATCAAAGCCACAGTGCTCTATGATCAGGTCTGTGAATAGCCACTGCACTCCCGCCTGGGCAGCATGGCGAGACTCCCATTACTAAATACATACACACATGCACACACACACACACACACACACACACACTCACACACACACATGCACGCTTTTTTAAAAACCTATATTTATACAAAGGGATGTCATATTAAAGGAATTTACTTTGGAGAGAGTTATTCCTGGGCTTAAACATGAACCCTGCCACTTACTAGCTGATGACTTTAGACAAATTATTATTCACTGTAACATTAATTTTTTTAATTATTTAAAATAAGTCTTGTTTTTATGTAAATAATAGTATTGATATGCAGATTGGGGCAATGGTCACCTGCAATTTCCCATTGAGTACAGCCTCAGGCTAGTTCATTGCCATCACACCATCAGTGCTAAGCAGTGTCAGGCAACAGGTGTGTATTCAAATGCCTGTTGTCATTTTATTCACTCTACATGCCCTATGGTATCTGAGGATTTCTGAGCTTGTCCAGGCACACAAAATTTTTATTTCTGTCCCTGGATTTCTGGTTAATTTTTTTTTTTTTTTTTTTTTTTTTTGAGTTGGCATCTCACCCTGTCGCCCAGACTGGAGTGCAGTGGCCGCTTCTGGCCACCGCAGCCTCCACCTGCTGGGCTCCGGCGATCCTTCCACCTCAGCCTTCCGAGTAGCCGGAACTACAGGCGTGCGCTACCACGCCTGGCTAATTTTTTTGATTTATTGTAGAGATGAGGTTTCGCCTGCCCAGGCGGGTCTCGAACCC
>CAUYQG010166489.1:0-13297 GCA_963574415.1 Tarsius wallacei
GGGTTCGGTGGCTCAGCCTGTAATCCCGCGCCTTTGGGAGGCTGAGGTGAGTGGATTGCCTGAGCCGGCGGGTTCAAGACCCGCCTGGGCAAGCGAGACCTCATCTCTACAATAAATCAAAAAATCAGCCGGGTGTGGTAGCGTGCGCCTGTAGTTCCAGCTACTTGGAAGGCTGAGGCGGAAGGATCGCCAGAGCCCAGCAGGTCGAGGCTGCGGTGGCCGGGAGTGGCCACTGCACTCCAGTCTGGGTGACAGAGTGAGACTCCAACTCAAAAATAATAATAATAATAATAATTCCAGACTTCAAACTTTACTATAAGACTACAGTAATCAAAATAGCCTGGTACTGGTACAAGAACTGGTATATAGACCAATGGAATAGGATAGAGATTCCAGAAGCAAAGTCTCAACTTCTCAACCAACTCATCTTTGACAAAGCCTCCAACAACAACCACTGGGGAGAGGAAAACCTATTCAGTAAACAGTGCTGGGAAAACTGACTGATCACAGTTTTAAAGATTGAAATAGGATCCCTACCTCTCACCATACACTAAAATTAACTCTAAATGGATCAAAGACCTAAACATAAAACCTCAAACTATAAGAATCCTAGAAAACGCAGGGACACCCTTATGGAAATTGAAACTGGCAACCAATTCCTGATCAGAACCCTAAGTGCCCATACCATAAGAAATAAGACAAGTGGGACCTCATCAAACTGACGAGTTTCTGCAAAGCAAGAGAAACCATCAAGAGAGCACGGAGACAGTCCACAGAATGGGAAAAAATATTTGCCAACGATATATCTGACAAAGTCCTAACATCAAGGATCTACAAGGAACTCAAATGCGCTGAAACGAAAAAACACAAACAACCCCATTAAAAAGTGGGCAAAAGACATGAATAGACACTTCTCAAAAGAAGATATACGGGTAGCCAACAGACACATGAAAAAGTGCTCAGCCTCACTAATCATCAGAGAAATGCAAATCAAAACCACATTGAGATATCACCTAACCCCAGTAAGAATGGTCATCATTAATAAAATAAACACCACCAGATGCTGGCGAGGATGCGGAGAAAAAGGAACACTTCTACAACGCTTGTGGAAATGCAAACTAGTGCAGTCTCTTTGGAAGACAGTGTGACGATTTCTGAAAGAACTAGAAATTGACCTTCCATTTGACACAGCAGTTCTCCTATTGGGAATATACCCAGAGGAACTCAAATCACTCTACAAAAAAAGAAACCTGCACACATGTTTGTTGCAGCTCTATTCACAATAGCAAAAACATGGAACCAACCATGCTGCCCATCAAAGCTGGACTGGATTAAAAAAATGTGGAGTATACACAACGGAATATTATGCAGCCATAAAGAAGGACAAGCATGGACTTCGCAGCAACTTGGATGAATTTAGAGTCTATCATAATCAGTGATCTATCACAGAAACAAAGAACAGAGAACCATATGTTCTCACTCATAAGTGGACCTTGAACAATTATCATAATACTATAAGAAAGGGATTGGCAGTAGTGGAAACTGCCAGGGGACGGTGGATGGAACTGGCAGTTGAGGGGGGAGGGAGGGGCACACCTCATCAAGATACCTGCATAATCAACATTTGTATACCTAACTCTGAATTGTACCCCGCATCTTTAAAACAAACAAACAAACAAAAGAAAGAAAGAAAGAAAGTACAGAGAGCAGTAAATTCCTTGTGCAGAAGGCAGGAACAAGCAAGGACTCAGAGAGGAGGTGAACTGAGTTGACTCTTGGAAAAAGGTAGGTTTTTGCAAGGGAGGCAAGAGAAGAAAAGTAGAGGGAACAAAAACAAGAAACTGTGACCGCCAGGAGTTTCGCTGGAGCACAGAGTGCAGCGTAGACAGAGGATGAAGAAATGAGAATGGAAGACCTTGTGTGGCATAGAACAGCAGGTAAAACAGTTGATGGATTTTTGGTTTTTTTTTGAGTTGGAGTCTCACTCTGTCGCCCAGACTGGAGTGCAGTGGCCGCTCCCAGCTACCGCAGCCTCCACCTGCTGGGCTCCGGTGATCCTTCCGCCTCAGCCTTCCATGTAGCTGGAACTACAGGCGCATGCTACCACACCCGGCTAATTTTTTGATTTATTGTAGAGATGAGGTCTCACCAAGTTGCCCAGGCGGGTCTCGAACCCACGGGCTCAGGCAATCCACTCACCTCAGCCTCCCAAGGCGCGGGATTACAGGCTGAGCCACTGAGCCTGGCTCAGTTGATGGATTTTAGTCAGGTACTGCTGTGATTACATTTTAAAAAGTTAATTCTGATTAGCTAAGCATGGTGGCACGTGCCTGGAGACCTAGCTACTCAGGAGGCTGAGGCAGGAGGATTGATGGAGCCCCCAAGTTTGAGGTTGCAGTGAGCCATGACAGTACTACTGTACTCTAGCCTGGGCAATAGAGTAAGACCCTGTCTCTTAAAAAAAAAAGTGAATTTTAGCAATACCACTGAGATGAGTCACTCATATTCAATAAGATGGGGCAGTGATAAGATGGGACTGATAAGATGGGACCGTGACAGCACCTGCTAAGGATTGAACTGTTCCCCCAAAACTCACGTGTCGTCATTATATCTGGAGATAGAGTCTCTAGGAGGTAACAAAGGTCATAAGGGTGGAGCCCTAATCCAGTAAGATTATGTCCTTATAAGGGGGGGAGGGAGGGAGAGAGAAGGGAAGGGAGGGAGGAGGGAAGGGGAGGGAAGAGGAATGCTCTCTCTCTGCTATGTGAGCACATTCCAAGAAGGCAGCTGAGTGGAAGCCCAGAGGGCCCTTACCAAAACTTGACAATGCTGGCACTCTGACCATGGCTTCCAGCATTCAGAGCTGGCTGTGAGAAAGTAAGTTTCTGTTGTTTGAGCAACCCGGCCTATGGTTTTTCTTGTCATGGCACCCAGAGGTACTACAGCAGTGTAGGCCAAGAATAAAGTAGCCTCAATGAAGCAAGAGAATGATTCAAAGCTGATAGTTTGTAGGGCAGGTACTGAGAACAATTAGGCAGACAGAGTCTAGGCCTGTAAGGGAACGTTTGAAATGACAGATTCTATTATAGGAAATAAGCAAGACAGGAAAAGAATGGGTGATAGATAGATTAGAAAAAAAGAAAAGCTGAAGGAAGTGGTGCTTTTAAGAACAGAGTAGATTCTCAGGGAAAAAGATAAAGTTGCATAATGCGCAAGCACGGCCAGAGACGGACAAAACAAATTGTGTTGGGAAAACAAGTTAAAATGACTGTATCATTTCTGAGAGCGAAGCTTTAAATTTTCAAAAAAGAAACTCAGGGTGTAAATATAAATAACAAAGAAGAGGTTCAACTCTTAGACAAAGAATGAAGTTCACTGTATTCCCATACCACGAATAACAGACCCCACAGCAAAGTGGTTATAGTGCAGGATTGGCTCTGCCACTTACTACCAGCATGGCTTTTTTTTTTTTTTTAAGAGATGAGGTCTTGCTATGCTGCCCAGACTGGTCTTAAACTGCTAGACTCAAGAGATCCCCTGACCTCAGTCTCAAGTGCCCCCGCCTATATGGCTTTTAGCAAATTATTTAATCTTCTGCACTCAGATGTCCCCTCTGAGGACATCTGGTCATCATAAATCTAGCAAACTGCTTGGATGTCCCCTCTTAGGGGACATAAAAAGATTGCTGGTGATTATACAGGACTAACTTACGCCAGCACACATTTTTCAAAAATGTATGTTTCCTTGAAGTATTCTATTCAAACTGCACAAGAAAGCAAATAAAGAGATGGAACATGTACTGAGATATACGTTTAAAAAATCAGCTGGCATTATACAGAAAGAGAATGTGTAAAGTGTTTTCGCAGTGGTGCACAGACTGGACAATAAATTACACATTATTAAAGTGGGAGGAAGAAAACGAGACTGCATTGTCTATTTGAATAGAAAAACAACGAACTTGTAATGCATGCCGGTAACTGTTTCCACACGTTACTACACGTTAGAAAAATATAAGATATAAACTTTTGATTTTTTGTCACAAATAAGTCCCTCAATAGCCAAAATTCCATTATAAGCCAAGTATCACTACAATAAAATAAGTGGTTCCAACGCTGACTATTTAATATGAAGTGATTCGGTTTTCACTATTTCATAAGAAAGTGTGGTCAAGTTGCTGGTAGGTGATCTGTGAGATGTCTCCGAGCGCAAAGGGTTAATCTTGCTGCTCCTTCAATTCTCTTACTTATAACATGTAGTTAACAACAGCGCATATCTAAGTGGTTAAACAAGAATTAAATGACAATACATGTAAGGCACACAGAACAGTGTCAGTCAGCTGCTGCCGCCATCACTCCTACTCATACTACTGTTAATACTATGACTTCCTCAGGTCATGCAGAAGTCACAATATAGATTTCAGAGCAAGCCAAACAACGCTGGATTTAAACTCCTAAATGTGTTCTGGTAATTAGAAGGCATATTTATCAACTGACTCAGCAATGGTATAGAAAAATATTTTTCTAGGGTTAGCTCTCCCCAACTTGTTAAGCCCACTGCCCCTCATTCATCTCTCTTCATGGGAGAATGCAGAGTAGAATATAAGAGCTTGAGAAGCAGCAGAGGCCACCATCTGAACAGCTGCCCTTCCACTGCCTTCCATGAACTTACCAGGCAGGCAAGTTGATCCCCAGCAAGAAAGAGGCAGAGGAAGTTAAAGCATACATCAAGGCCTAGTGGTCTGCCTCTGGCTTAGCCTTGAGTTTTGTGAAACAGGAGGCAAGGGAGAAGGCAGGTAAAACAGGAATGTTGTGCCACAAATACGATGGCAGATTGGGTGTAGACATATAAACCGATTTACAAAAAGGGCTAAAAGAAAGTATCTCTTTCTAGTGTCTGCCTTAACTTTCATTTGCTGTATTAATGTTTATGATTCCTAAAGACTAATCAAGAGTGATGGCAGAAGACAGAAGATGTAAAGACAAATGCATAAAAATAATTATAAACCTATGTTGTTAGGCACTTAAAGATGTAATCTGTGACAATGGGTGGGAGGACAGTCCTATATATGAGTTGAGTTTTTGTAATCAATTAAAGCTAAGTTAGTATCGATTCAAATTAGGTTGATATGACTTTGGGATGTTATATGTAACCACACGGTAACCCCAAGGATGGTATCTACAGAATGCATACAATAAAAAACGAGAACAAAAACGTGTCACTACAAAACATCAACTAAACAGAAAAGGAAGTAATGGAGAAAATGAAGTACAAAAAAAATTGTAAGACAAAAAGAAAGCAAACAGTTAAAGGGCAGGTCTTCCTTATCAGTAATTACTTTTGATGTAAATGGAGTAAATTTTCCAATCAAAAGGCAAAGATTGGCAGAATGGAAGGAAAAAAGATCCAATCATATGCTGCCTAGAAGATTCACTTTAGATCTAAGGGCACACACATAGGTTGAAAGTGAAAAGAAAAACTTAAACATTTACAACATTAAAAAAAAATTACAACATACTTCTCAAACGACCAATGAATCAAGGAAGAAATCACTTGGGGGAGATTAGAAAATACTTAGAGATGAATGAAAATGAAAACACAACATGTCAAAACTTGTAGCATGCAGTGAAATCATTGGTTAGAAGGAAATTTGCAGCTATAAATGCACATGTTAAAAAAGAAGAAACTTTTCAAATCCAAGTTTACATATTAGGAAAGAGAACAAAAAGAGTAAACAAAAGTCAAAGCTAGCAGAAGGAAGAAAATAAAGATTAGAGCAGAGATAAATATAGAAAAACAGAGAAAATCAGTGAAATCAAAAGTTGGTTCTTTGTGGGCATAGTGGCTCACACCTGTAGTCCCAGCACTTTGAGAGGCTGAGGTGGGATGATAGCCTGAGGCCAGTAGTTTGAGACCAGCCTGGGCAACAAAGTGAGACACTGTCTCTACAAAAAACAAAACAAAACAAAAAAACTTTGCCAAGTGCGGTAGTGTACCCCTGCAGGCTGAGGAAGGAGGATTGCCTGAGCTGCGGTGAACCATGATTGTGCCACTATACTCCAGCCTGGGTGACAGAGAAAAACCCTGTCTCAAAAAAAAAAAAAAAAAAAAAAAAAAATTTGGTTCTTCGAAAAATATCAACAAAATTTATAAATCTTTAACCAAACTAAGAAAAAAAGCAGGAAAACTCAAATTACTAAAATCATAAATGAAAGTGGGAACATGATCATCAATTTTACAGAAATAAAATGGGGAGTTATTATTTATGGGTACAGATCTTCTATTTAGGATGAAGACAAATAGAAATAGCTAGAAGTGATGGATACACACACCGTGAATGTACTTAATGCTGCTTAATGCCACTTAAAAATAATTAAATGATAAATTTTACATTATGTATTTCTTACCAAAATTTTTAAAAGGTGTTGCTGCAGAGACTGTATAGAGTAAATATTAGGATCCCTAAGATGTCACACATAATATAACATTAGATATGGCTTTTTATGAACAATTCTTCTATAACCAAATTTAAATCTTTCCTGAATGCCAGATTTCTAATATAGTGACTCTTTTATAAATACATTTTCAAAGTTCCAGTAAGTAATCTAATACACTATCCTGATTATTTTAATTTCACTTTAAAATAAAGCGGGAAACAAGCAAACAGGCAAGCAAAACTCACCTTTCATCATAGAGTGCTTTTGTGATACCTCCTCCTGGAATACGAATACAAAGCTCAGACTCATTTATTTCAGGAATGCATGGGCTTTTTTCCATTTCTTCCCAATTAAGGCTCTTCATTTTATTTTGAACATTTTTTTGCATGGAAGGTGTAAGTAGGTACCGGAAGGGAGTACTAGAAACAATCATATAATTAAATTTTTTAAAACTCACAAATATGGACACTAAGGCAAATATCAGATCTTTTAGCTAAAATTATTTTGGTCTCCATATATTCTGCTGCACAAGGCAAACAAAAGTTTCAGCAGACTTATGTAAGCAGCAATATTGCTATTTATATACTTTGGAGGCAGTACAAAGAGATAGGAAAATTTAAAGTAAGGCAAGGCCGTTGTGAAATAAACCTGTTTCCCACAGCTATGCTCCTTTTTGCTATGAGGCCTGTGATGTCTATTGCGAGAGTTCTGGAAATTAGCTCTACTTTTGAAAGGTAATTCTTGATTTATTGACATTTTTTCATCTTGGCTTTATTTTGTAGGTATATAAATGATAAAAGTTATAGTCTAAAAGTAAGATCTCCAAGTATAGGAGTATTCGACATAATATTTTATCAACTCTATGTGATAATGATCATTAAGTATAGGAGTATTCGACACAATATTTTATCAACTCTATGTGATAATGATCATTCCTATTTCTATTTCTGGGATACTCTGTCTTGTATTTAGGAATTCACTCTGACATGCCAGAAAGCTATACTTTAAGGCAACTGGATTTCTGCAAATACAAATGGTTGCATATATGGAAATAACTGGAAACATCAACTTAATCTTTCATAAGTTATCAACCAATAAATCTTGGGTACCCTTTCTCCTCTCTCTTAATTAGCATATGACAGCACACACTAAACACACGGTTCCAAAACTCTCTTTTTTTACACCAATGCCTTCCTTGTGCCCCAACTGTACTAATGTCATAGAATCTAAAAGGACCTACCTAACTGTACTCCCACTCTTGACTTTCTTTTACATCCCTCCTTAGAAATCATCATAGTATAAACCATAAGAAAAATAACCTTTCAGAAGCAAGAACATACCTACGAAGTTGTAGATCATTACGCTGGTATGAATGACTGCTTGAAAGGACAATAACTCTGGCACAACTGCTGCCCTTTACCCAGGAAAGTAGTTTTTCACAGAATGGCTTTGTTTTATACTTTGTATACCATTAAAAGAATGAAAAGAAAATCTAAAAGTTAATCTTAGAATATAAGAATATTCTATATTTTATCAACTGTATGTGATGAGATGTAACTTACACATATTGAAATTATTAGTATTTTCAGATCCACTTAACTGTCCTTAAACTGAAGATGAAAGATAAAGAGCAATGAATTAATACAGCTTTACAATTAAGAAATAAATGAATTGTGAGGAATCCAGATTTCAAAAAAATTCTTTTCTGACTGACAAAGGAAAATTTCCCAGTTCTCTAATTAAGTATCGTTACTGGTAACCACCAAATGGTCACCTATGAGGCATTCCTCCCAGAAATTTCTGACTTGGATCTGTTCATGAGGAACAATCAAATGAATGCAGAATGGCCAACACCTGGCCTCGATTCCGCAAAGAAGTCAATATTGTAAAGAAAGGAAGACAGGACCAGTTCTATTCTGAAGGATACCATCTAAAAAGATGTTACAGGCAAACACAACATGTGAACCATGAATGTATCTAGAACTGAAGGATATTTTGGGGACAACTGAGGGGAAATCTGAATATGTTTGATAATACTACTGAATAATTCATTAAACGCTGATTTTCTTAGGTCTGGTAATTGTGCTGTGGTTGTGAAGGAGAATGTCCTTGTTCTTGAAAATGTGTGCTAAAGTACTTAGGGGTGACATAGATTGATGCTGCTAGCCTACTTTCAGATTGTTTGGCAGAAGCAAACTGTGTGTGGATGTGTGTACACATGCATAGAAGGAGATAAGGCAGGGCTGGCAAGGTGTTAACAGCTGGTACACCTGGAATGTGGGTTGAAAAATTTTGGAAGGAAAACCCACTTTATGAAAATTCTTTTCACAGACTGTTAATAAAATGATTATTCAAAAAAACTTTAAATGCAGGTAAGAGATGGCTAACTTTTAAAAATAAGAGGGCAGTGTAAGGATAGAGGTGAGGGCAGCAAGCTCTGGAACCAGCACCTGGGTTAGAATGCATGTTCTACTCCCACAGACCTAAGTCTCAGACAAACTGCTTAACCTTTCTGGGCTTTAGTTCTTCATCTGAAAAATGAGGATAATGCTGTGAGGGTTAAGTAGAGTAATAAATGTAAAGTTCTGAACAGTTTCAGGACAAAGAATCAATGCTCAAAAAGTGTTTGCTATTTTTAAATCACTTTACTTCCATATACCAAAAATTTAAATTAGAAGTTAGATAATTGGGGCTGGGCGTGGTGGCTCAATCCTGTAATCCCAGCATTTTGGGAGGCCAAGGTGAGAGGATTGCCTGAGCCCACGGGTTCCAGAACAGCCTGCACAACTTGGCAAGACCTCGTCTCTACAATAAATAAAAAAAAAATTAACTGGGTATGGTAGCACACGTCTGTAGTTCCAGCTACTTGCAAGGCTGAGATGGAAGGATCACTGGAGCCCAGCAGATTGACGCTGGGGTGGCCATAAGTGTGCTACTCCACTCCAGCCTGGACAACGGAGTGAGACTACAACTCAAGAACAAAAACAGCAACAAAAAAGAAGTTAGATAATTTTTAAATTTACACTAAATCAGAAGAGAACAAAAAAAGCCACGTGGCACAATGTAAAAATGTTAGCAACTCTCGCACAACTTTGAGTCTATAATATTGTTAACTAAAGAAAAGAATGATTCTAATATACATATTAAAAATAATCATAGCAGCACTATTCATAATAGCCTTCAACTAAAAAAAATCAAATGCAGCACCAAAAGTACAATGGATAAATTATGGCTTACTTATACAACGGAATACCACATAAGTGAGAATGAACCAACTACTGCTACCAGCAACAACATGGGTTAACTTTTATGCTAGATATAAAGGCATACATACCATCAGATTCCTTATTTATATAATAATGACTAGGATGCATTATGGGGGTGCAGGCGCTCTGGAATGTTCTTGATCTGGTGGCTGGTTTCACAGAGCGTTTACTTTGTGAAAATTCCCCAAGCTGTTTATTTGTGATTTGTGTACTTTTCTCCATGTATGTTATACTTCAATAAAAAGTTAAAATAAAAAGTGCTACGCAGTTTACCATGTCATTAAAATCCCACGAGCAGATGGTGCCTTAAGTCACAACAAATAATCCACTCAGCAAATATTTCCTGACAGTCTCTCTGTGTGCAAGGCACTATTCTAGGAGCTGGAAGTATAAGAGTGAATGACACATCATCACTTTTCTCAGGAGGCCTACTTTCTATTAGGGAGGTTGACAACAGATATATGACTTGCCAGGTAGTGATGAGTTTTGAAGAAAACTCACAGGAAAAGGAGATAGGAAGGACCGTCAAGGAAGGCCTTTCTCATGAGGAAACATTTAAGCAAACACTAAAGGAAGTATACCATTTGGCTCTTAGGAAAATGAACTCCAGGCAGAGCTACTAGTGAAAAGACTGAGACAGGAGTGAGGGAGGCCAGCGTGGCTAAGGTTAGATTAGGTAGAGCAACTGTCCAACAGAACTCTCTGTGAACATGAGCTCTCACTATTTGCTGTGTGTGGCTACTGAGAACTTGAAACATGGCTGGTGTGACTGAGGAACTGAATCTTTAATTTAAAAATATTTTAATTTTTCTTTTGGTAGAGACAGGGTCTTGCTTTGTTGCCCAGGATGGTCTCCTGGCCGCCTGCCTTGGCCTCCCAAAGTTCTGGGATTACAGGTATGAACCACTGTGCTCGAATGAATTTTTAATTTAATTTGGTTTGAATCAATGGATTAAAATTTAAATAACATGTGGCTTGTGTCTACTGTATCAGACAGCACAGATGTGGTGCCTCATAGGCCGTGGTAAGGACTGTGAGTTCATTTTGAGTGAGAAGGGAAGCCACTGGAGGGTTTCAAAGAGAGTAGTGATGTGATTTGACTTAGGTTTAAAGAATCATTGGAGCTGCTGTTTGAAGAGATTTTTAATTGTTTGTGAGACGTAAATGGGGCAAAAAGAGTAGAATCAAGGGCATGAGAGATGGAGGTTTGGACTAAGTGGTGGCAATGGAGGAGGAAAGAGATTCGATTCAGAATATATTATATTTGATATATACATAATTTACACGTAGATGCCACTGGCTGAAATGTAATACAAATGGACTAAATCTACAAGATTCATATGCTTAAATTTTTTCACCAATGCTACATGAATCAAGGATACATAAGACCCAAGCCATACAACCATGAAATGATGGTAACACATCTAAAATATTATGAGATTATTTCTCTATAGAATATGATCTTCTTAACTGAATATACAATAAAAACAGTCAAAATTATTTTTGAATCTTAATTCTTAATGCTACTGACTTGGTATTTTCTCATTATACCTTACTTTAATAATCTTAAAAGGGCAAATACAATATACTAACCTTAATGAAAATGGATCTTAACTGAAGAGCCACTAGCTTTCTTGAAGGCAATGAGTACACTACAAAGACAAGAAGAAAATGAAATCATACAGTAGTTGAAATAAACAGGTTGGCTGGGCGCAGTGGCTGGCCAGGCACAGTGGCTCACGCCTGTAATCCCAACACTGTAGGAAGCTGAGGTGGGAGGATGGCTTGATCCCAGGGTTCGAGACCAGGCTAGGCAACACAGTGAGACCTAATCTCCATAAAAAGGTCAAAAATTAGCCAGGTGTGGTGGCGTATGCTACTTGGGAGGCTGGAGAGTAAGGATCACTTGAGCCCAAGAGTCTGAGGCTGCGGTAAGCCATGATCATGCCACTGCCCTCCAGTTCAGGTAACAGCATGACGTCTCAACTCAAAAACAAAAACAAAAAATGAATCTTAAAAAAAAAAAACAAGTTACACAAGTTGAAATTATTAACATGATAAAAATTGAAATGGAATTACATTTTTTGTATCTAAATATTTTCAATAACACAAATACAGAACACATATATCATTTGGTTAAAATCAAACATTTTAGAAGTAACTTAAATTGCGCCAGTGGGTTTTATTTTATGGAATAGGTTCATTTCTGAAAAGTTAACTATAAGAAAATATCAAAAGTTATTTTTCTTCTGACAATAATTGTAAAACCAGAGAAGTATTCTCCTGGATATTTCTGGTATTATGACAAATAAAATCATCCTTAAGAAAGCTGAACTTGGTGGCGCTCGGTGGTTCAGCCTGTAATGCCAGCACTTTGGGAGCCCACGGTTTGAGACCAGCCAGGGCAACTTGGTGAGACCTTGTCTCTACAATAAATCAAAAATTAGCCGGGCATGGTAGTGCATGCTTGCAGTTCTGGCTCCTTGGAAGGCTGAGGCAGAAGGATTGCCAGAGCCCGGCAGGTCGACGCTGGGATGGCCGTGAGTGTGCCATGGCCCTCCAGCTGGGGGACAGAGTAAGACTTCAACTAAAAAAAAAAAAAAAAGTTGAACTTTTTGGTTTCTGATATTCTCCCCTCTTCTCTCCAGAGAACAGCAACACTCATTGGGATTAACAAAAGAAATAGTAAAATGAAGGAGAATATTAGCTATGTAATAGAATCCCTGAAATAGGTATGTTTGTGCTCTTTAGGACTTTTTGAAAGATCTGAAACAAGTAAAAACCCTTGTGAGTCAACACATGTGCATTATTTTTCCTGGAAAAAGGATCCATAGTTTTCATTAGATTCTACAGGGGGCCCACTCTAGATATGCTTAAGGCTCCTCTGCCCAACTATACCTCTAAAAATGAGAAGCTCTTATATGAACCAAGGACAAAATAGCCTCTGAAGACACAGGATTAGGTCATTGTGCTGGGGGTAAGCTTTTGATTGCTATATGCAGATTACAAATAACCCCAGACTGGGCAAGTCCTTTGGTGGATCAGCTTACTGTTATAGGTCTTTTTGGGACTGTCTCCTGTGGTTGCTATGATATGACACGATTGGCTATGCTGAACTTAGCAAGTCTAGTGAGCACCAGGTATATTCGAGCCAAAGGAAGTTTAGGAATTAGGGAAAAGGGTATCAATTTAGGGAAAAGGATACTCAGGCCTCCAACCTATCTGACATACACATCTAATCCCATTCAACAGACCTAGGTGTGAAAAGAATACAGAGGATGGGCAGGCTAAGCTCTAAAATGATATATACCGTCTTCAATAATAGCGATATTCTCCATCAGCACGTCATGCAAGTCTTTTTTGGTGTTAGGTTCCTATTTCCTAGTGCCTTCTTCTTTTGATGTGATATAGTATGAAAGCAACATCACCGTTTGTGTATTCTGCCCCAAAACATTTACTTTTTTTTTTTTTTTTTTTTGAGTTGGAGTCTCACTCTGTCGCCCAGACTGGAGTGCAGTGGCCGCTCCCGGCCACCGCAGCCTCGACCTGCTGGGCTCCGGCGATCCTTCTGCCTCAGCCTTCCAAGTAGCTGGAATT
>CAUYQG010166492.1:0-10478 GCA_963574415.1 Tarsius wallacei
CAGTTATGTAGATAGAGGAAAAAATCTAGGACATACAGAGTTTCCTCTCTCTGTGGCTTCAGTCACACATAAGAACCCAGGAAATTCTCCACCATGGAGGGTAGACTCCTGGGTGTCAATTTTTATGGTGTAAAATGATAAGAGATGAGGCCTAAAAAAGGGGGGATGATAAGAGTATCACAGTTCTTCAAATAATTAAAAATAGAGGCCAAGCGGGGTGGCTCAAGCCTGCAATCCCAGCACTTTGGGAGACTGAGGCAAGAGGATTGCCTAAGCCCAGGGATTTGAGACCAGCCTGGGCAATTTGGTGAGACCTCGTCTCCACAATAAATCAAAATATTAGCTGGGCGTGGTAGCACGTGCCTGCAGTTTGAGCTACTTGGAAGGCTGAAGTGGAAGGATTGCCTGAGCCCAACAGGTCAAGGCTGTGGTGGCCACGAGCATGCCACCGCACTCCAGCCTGGGTGACAGAATGAGACTCCAACTCAAAAGAAAAAAAAATGGACGCGTTATGTGATCCAGATATTCCATCCCTGATTCTATACCCAACAGAAAGTAGGAGCTTGAGTGCATACCTATTCTCCCATGGTCATGGCAGCATCATTCACCACAGCTGAGGGGTGGAAGCAAGCCACGTGATTTGGAAGAGAACTGGATAAACAAAAGGAAGAAGAACATATCACTCTTAAAAAGGAGGGGAATCCTGAAAACTGCTACCAAGTGGATGAACTTTGGAAACATATTGCTATGGGAAATACACCACTCACGAAAAGTCAAACACTGAAGGATTCCACTGCCATAAAGTGACAAGAGGAGTCACCTCCATAGACAGTAAGTGCAGTGAGTGGTGCCAGAGGCAAAGGGGGATTGTTGTTTCAGGGGACAAAGTTTCACATTTTGGTAAATATTTAAGAAAATGGTAACCAAAAAACAACAAGGCATCCAGAAAATGTGGGATAGAATGAATGGATCAGCCAACCAAGATCCTGTCCCCAGTCCCCTCCTACACTCTCTGCCCGATGTGATCCTTCTCTTTTCTCTCTAGGGGTCACCAGCTAGAGTCCTGGCCATGAGGAGATATCTGCCCCCTCCTGTGTTGAATGAGCCCCAAGGTTGAGGTAGACCAGTCCATGGGGGAAGCTGTAAGGGTGGAGCCCAGGTTGGGGATCAGGCTTTTTGCTCCTAGGTTGGCTGCTGGGCTTTGGGATGAGGTGGCCAACTGGACATGACCTGGACTCCTGGTGTGATGTGGAAAGAGTCCCAGCCAACATCCTGTTGGGAGCAGGTAGCTGTCCTTCTGCTCCCAGGGTCAGGGCAGAAGCAGCGGGCTGTGGGAAGCAGGAGCAGGGGCCGTTCTCAGGTTCCTTTCTGGGCTTTCCTGCAGGGCAGCCCCTGAACTCCTGCCCAAGGGGACTTTCTGTACCCCAGAGTGCCCCCTTCTGGCTTCCTGGACTGGCCTCTTCTCCATCTTCCTGGCCCTACCTTCCACAACAGCGGGTGATGTCATGCCTCACTCAGATGTTTGGGAACAAGGGTCCTGCTCTTCTGTAAAAGACAGTTCAGACAGTCAAAGAAAAGCTGACCGACTGGGAGGAATGTCTGAAAAGCTCACTCATGAAACACAACTTCTGCTCAGAAAATCTAAAGGAGTCTCACAGCCAAACAATAAGCCAGCACAATCTAGTTAAGGAGTAACAAGCTGAAAAATTGATCCCATTTTGACAAAAAAGAGAAACAATGGTCATTAGCATGTGACACCCACTCAGCATTGTTTCTCTTGGGGAATTACACACGAATCCAGTAAGAGATGCCCCCAACCCTAGGAGAATGGCAGAAACTGCCCAAGTCTCTCCAGGCACCTTGACCTGAATGGCGGCTCTGAACACCCTGAGCAATGGTTGTCACTGCCTGTCCTGCAGGGCCAGTCCCTGCGCCTGGTTTGCATGGCTGACAGCAACCCCCTGCCTCCCTGAGGTGGTTCTGGGAAGGAAGAAACTTGAATCTCACCCACCCTCAGCACCTGGGGTCCTGGGGCTGCCCATGCAGAGGCTGGAGACAGAGCGAACTCACCTGCCAGGCTCAGCACCCACTGGGCTCCCATCACGTTTCCTTGAGCCTCTCTGTGCAGAGTGAGTTGCAGGATAGGGGCTGGGGTGGGTGTTGGACTGTGGGAGGGGCTGAGTTCTGTGGACAGAACCTCTTCCTCTTCTCCACTTTTAGGGAAGGCTCTCCTGTATAGATGTGTGACTGGAGAACAGGAGGACTCCTGGCCTCAGATCCTCATTCTGATCCAGGGGACCCTCATGAAGACTGGCTTCCTCCTGTCATGTGGCCCCACCTGGACCTACTGCACCAAATGAGCACGTCTCTCTCCAGGAAAATCCAGTGATTGGTTTCTAAGTTCCCTGTGGAGCTGAGCTGCCCTGCCCCCCCTAGAGTCAGAATTAAAGTGGCCTAATGAATCTGATCTGAGATCCTGTTGGCTCTTCCTGGGAGGTCCCAGGGAAGCAAAACTGAGTATCTAAATGAGCCACTCTGTCCCAAGATGGAATTGAGGTGGGGTCACTGACCCAAGGGTGAGATGGGGGGCATCACTGTGAGCCTCTTTCTGGAAACCCCACTCACACCCCACTGACTGCCCCTTTGTATCCTACCTGCCTCCTCCCCATATATGCACTCCCCCACTCCATCCTTGTTCTTTCTTGTCCCCAGTTCCAGTCCTCTGGTTAGGGGAGCAGCCTCAGGGGACTTGTCCACCCACCACTCAAGAATTACTTTGTTAACCTTGCATATTTAAACCCTAAACTTGCATCCTATTGTATACCAGATGGGTTGCCTTTCACTGGCAAATCTGTGCTGTTAACAGTCTGCATGTATACCACTGACTTTGGGATAAGCTGAGCCCAGTGTACTCAGGGGCACACATGTGAATGAGGGTCGTGCCATTCTTAGTGACAGGAATACCCATCCACAACATACCAGATGACAAGCATCCCCAGACTCCTATGGGGTGGCCTGGTTCCAGCCCAGCTGGCCCTCCATCTCAGTCTCCCAAGGAGCCAGGGTGAACACGGAAGACATGAATATGACTGTGTCACCCCGACTCCCCTGACCTACACTCTTCAAAATGTGGGCACTGTGTTTCCAGCCTGCTCGAGTGCAGGCAGAATTAAGCATGCACCAGTGTCTTCAGCAAAGACTTCAGACTCCTCTTAAAGGCAATCCTTTAAATACAGCATGGGGAACTGCTAGTCAGACGAGTAACTCCCAACTTCACCTCTTCTCTGTAAGCTGTGCTTTCTGTGGCCATTGTTCTGGTGATCTGTTGTTGCACATTGAACCACCCCCAGACTCAGTGACCCATAGATGATGTTACTGTATTGTGGGGTGCTGTACTGACTGAGGCCCAGCTGGGCAGTTTCATTGAGATTTTTCAGGCAGTTGCATTTAAACCATGGCCCAGGTGGAACTGGATGTTGGAGGCCCCAGTGCTTCTCCAGGTATCATCTCTCCCACAGAGCACTTGAATTTCACAGAAGCCCAGGGACCCATGAGGCAGGTGGGAAGTTGACAGACCTTCTTAATGTCTCAGGACACCTTGCCCTCCACGTTTAATTGGAGAAAGCAGTCATGGGCCCCATTCAGAGGCAAGAAGTGGCGATAATAATAACTCCACCCTGGCTGGGCTCAGTGGCTCAGCCTGTGATCCCAACAATTTGGGAGGCTGAGGTGAGTGGATTGCCTGAACCCGTGGGTTTGAGGCCAGTCCAGGCAGCTTGGCGAGACCTCTTCTCTGCATAAGTCAAAACTTAGTTGGGCGTGGTAGCATGTGCCTGTAGTTGAGGTTACTTGGAAGGCTGAGTTGGAAGGATTGCCTGAGTCTAGCAGATCGAGGCTGTGGTGGCCGTGGGCATGCCACTGCCCTCCAGCTTGGGCAATAGAGTGGGACTTCAACTAAAAAAGCACAAAACCCCATCCTGTAATGAGAACATTACCCTGTTTGGATAGGGTGTAGGATCTTGTGGGGTTGTCTGTGGAGCTGAGTTCCTCCAGCCCTTCCTCTGTCTGAGTGTCGGATGCTTCCTCTATCTGATGAGAGTTTTACCGCTTCTCAATCAGGGATGTTGGAGGAGGACAAGGGACCATGTCTGTAGAGGGACAGCTCAGCAGTTTAACTTTCCCACCCTAGGAGCAGTGACATCAGCCTGACATTGTTCTCAGGACATTCTTGAAGATGGACAGAAAGACATGGAGGAGAAACAGAGGTCTTTCTCTCTCCCGAGTGCCCCCTTCCAGATAGACCTGGGCTCTCCTAGCACATCTGACATGGTGACCATCTGACTCCAAACTGGATGCCCTGCTCTGTGTGATCAGACCCCTCCGCAGAGTTGCAGACATCTCCAGAGTCGGGGCTCAACTCTGCGTCAGCACCACGGACAGCACCACCGTCCTTGCCTGAGCGTCCCCAGTAGTCCGTCCTTTGCAGAAGGAGCGCACTCTATTGGCAGTGCCTGACCCTGCTGGGACAGAGGTGGGTGGTCACATATGGAGGGCAGAACTTGGTAGCTGCCTAGGGTCTGCAGTGTTGTGGGAGAGTGAGAGGGATTGAGAGCACAGGGAATTGGGAATTCCAGGTCTAGGGAATCCACATCCTGTGACTTCCTGAGAGTCTCCACCACATCCACCCTGCCCACTCCCTCCTAATGACTCCCCTTCCACTCCATACCAGGAAGACCACCATGGCCAGTCTGTGGCTCCCTCATCACAGCCACCTGCCCTCTGGCATTGGAAAGGTCAGGGACTTGTCTGTCTCCCAGTCAGATGTTGCTCTCCTCAAAGGAAGACCTGGGTCTGTCCTACTCACCAGGTGCTGGTCACCTCGAGGTACAGCATGGGTACTCAATACCTGGATGCTGAGTGAATGAATAATGAAATAGTGAATGAATGAAGCATTCCCTCATCCGATCAGAGAGACTTGACAGTTCTTCCCTCTCAAATCAATACAAGCCTCCCTCTCCAGTCCAGCCGATCCTGCACAGACAAGAGGGATGGCATGGCCCTTGGCAGATCCCAGAGCACAAGATGGGGTAACTGTGTTGTAGGGGCAGGTCACCGCCCATCTCCATCTATTCAGGCTGTGACAACAAGACACCATGGAGCGGTGACTTAGGAAGACCAGGAACTTATTTCTCAGTTAAAGAAATGTGGGGAAGACCAAGATTCCCATACAGGTAGATTTAGTGTCTGGTGAGGGCCTCCTTCCTCACAGATGGCACCTTCTCCTGTCCTCATGGTGGGAGCGACAAACACATTCCCTCAGTGCTGTCTCATCAGGACAGAAATCCCATTCATGGGGGCTGCGCCATCCTGACCCAGTCACATCCCAAAGGGACACAATTCCTAATACCACCACCTTGGGGTTTGAATTTTAGCACATGAATTTTAGGCCTACACAAACATCCAGACCATAGTATTTGCCACTCTGGACTTTGGTACCTTCTTCTGCAAAGCTGGGAAGTGGGACTAGAGGACCTTCCAGTTTATCTGGGTTATGAGTGTGTCATAAGTTCTTTTGCACACAGGAAGATTCTCTCTGGCTTTTGCATGTTTCTCCTTTTGATTCTTATCTTCTGTAAAGTGAGGAGCATGGCAAACTTCCCATTTTGAATTCTGCCCTTTTAAAAAATAACTTTCTTCCTTTCCAAATCCCACTGCACAGCTGTCTCAGCCTCAGTCTCCCAGGCCCCCTGTGAGCTGGGTTCCCCTGGTATCCTTGCTGTGTGTTGACACACAGAACCCTAGCTCCACAGCCCCATGTCCCCTGTCATTCCTCCTGAGACCCAGCCTCCAACCTAGTGAAGAGCCCCCCAACCAGACTGTATGCCCCTCACTGAAGTTCCTGTTGAGGGAGCTCAGACACAAGGTGACTTGTTCACTCCTTGCTGTACAGTGACTCCTTGGGGACAGTGTCCAGGTCTGATGTGTTGACCTCGTCGTGCAGAGAGGAGATGCCCACCTTGTGGATGCTGAGGGAGGAAGGTGAGGCTGCCTGTCATCCCTCCTGGGCCCCATCACTCCCCACCTTTAACAGGTCTGACCCCCACTGACATGAAAATCTCAGGGGAGTCTCAGGGATCTGGCCAGATGGAACTTTTTTTTGTTTGGCAAAAAAATGTCTACCCAGAGAAAGGACATCAACAGGGAAGCAGGAGATGGAGGTTAGGCCCCACATGGGATGTGAATTTGAGTGAGTCTCTCACCCTCTCTGGGTCCCCAGGAGTGGTCATGAGTGGTGATGGTTGATCTCCAAGGGTGGTATCACCTCTGGCACTGTCTGAATGTGAAGTTCCTCCTCTGAGAAGGTCACTGTTCTGGCCTCACCCCCATCTTCCTGTGGAGCCTCCTCTGAGTCTTGAGCTCTTAGTTCCTGAGAGAAGAGCCCTGAGAAACAGACTTTCCCCAGTGGCCCTGGCACCTCCCATGCCAGACATGCTGTTGCTGCTGCTGCTGACCCTGCTCTTGGTGTTGGAGGGGATGGAGGGATGGGGACTGGATGGGGATGTTTACACAGTGAGTGTGACAGTGCAGGAGGACCTGTGTGTCTCTGTGCCTTGCTCCTTCTCCTACCCCCAGGATGACTGGACTTACTCTGACCCAGCTTATGGTTACTGGGTCCAGAAAGGGGCCAGTACAAACTGGGGCAGTCCAGTGGCCATGAACAACCCAGGTTGAAAAGTGCAGGAGAAGACCCAGGGCCGATTTCACCTCCTCGGGAGCCCATGGACCATCAATGCCTCCCTGAGCACCAGAGATGCCAGAAAAAGGGACCAGGGGACATACTTCTTTCGAGTGGAGACAGGAAGCATGAAACACACTTAAAATTCTCCCCAGCTTTCTGTGGTTGTGACAGGTAAGGCTCGGGCTCCAGGAGTGGCCACAAGGGAAAGTTGTGGGGCCACATGGCAGGGTTGGGATGGGACCCTGGCCTGGGAGAGGGTTGGGGTGAAGCATTTCAGGCTCAGGGAGGAGCTGGACCAGAGCCTGAGCTTCTCCAGGGCCATAACTTGGGCCTTCCCTCCTCATCAAGTATGTCCCCCTCCTCACCAGATCTGACTCCACATATCTTTATCCTAGAAACACTGGAGTCTGACTGACCCAGGAACCTGAACTGCTTTGTGCCCTGGGTCTGTGAACTGGGGCTGCCCTCTATGATCTTCTGGATGGGGGCCTCCGTGTCATCCCAGATCCCCATCAATGCTGCCTCCTCGGTGCTCACACTCATTCCACAGCCCCAGGACCACAGCACCAGCCTCTCCTGTCAAGTGACCTCGCCTTGGGCCAGTGTGACCAGGATAAGAACCATACATCTCAACGTGTTGCCTGGGTCCCAACTGGAAGTGGGGGGAGAAGGTCCCTGAGGGGTGTGGGATGGGAGTTAGGGCTGGACAGCGTGCTCTGCATCCTAGAATCTGGGCTGGGAGTGGGGGGTCAGGAGGAGGCAGGCTCCAGCCTCCCTGTCTATGCAGCTCTGGAGAGAGGGCCAGTGTCCACCACCCCCAGTGATGCGGCTTTGTCCTGTCTTTCTGTCCAGATGCTCCTCAGAACTTGATGGTGACTGTCTACCAAAGAAATGAAACAGGTAGGATGGAGCCCCCTCCTTGGATTGGGTAACAGGGCCTTCAGTTCAGGGCAGGGCCCCTCCTCATCCTGGACTCACTTGGTCACCAGAGATCCCCTTGTGGTTTAACCCAGGGCCACTCCCCACCCTCAGTCCCTGGGTCCCTCAGCATCTTTTCCATCCACCCCTTGCTCTCCTCAGACCCCTCCACACACACACTCACAGCAAGATCACCAAGGACAGGGTGATATTCACACAGCAGGACTCCTCCAGGGCTTCATCACTGATCTTGTGAACATACTTCCTGCCCAGAATTTTCTTTCTCCCTGTAGTTCTGACCTAAGTCCTTCTGGGCAGGTGGTGGAGTCACATAGGCTACGATCCTAAACTCAGAGCAGAGTCTGTCCCCAGATGCCCATCCCCTTCCCTAGAATCGACCCGTGTCCATCTAGGCTGCCTTGAGCCTTGGTGTGTTCACCTGAAGGATCTGAGATTGTTTGACATCAGTGGGACAGACTGTTCTCACTCTCCTCCAGGACCATGTGATGTCCATGGAACAGATGGATCCTGATTCTGTGGACATCTCCTCATGGGGAGTCAGGGCATTAACTGTGTTCTCCCACAGACATGCAGGAGTGAATAATCTCCTATCTGCTTCCACAAGTGTGTACCCAAGCCTGCACAATCTGTTGTTAAATGCAGGGTCATATGTTTTTTTCTAATTTTGAGAAATATGGCCAAGGAGTTATTAATAAAGGATAGACATTCTCAACACTGAGGGATGTCAGTGTGCATTTCCTGTATTCCAGTCTCTGTCTGTGTGCCAGCTCCCCCTCAACTGTTCTTCACTGAGTCTTTCTCTTTTATTGGATCTCTGTTTCTCTGACCCTCAGTCTCTTTTTTCTCCAGCATCCAAAATGCTGAGAGAAGATTCATCTCTTTGAGTCCTAGAAGGACAGTCTCTGTGCCTTGTCTGTGCTGTGAACAGTAACCCTCCAGTCAGGCTGAGCTGGATCTAGGGGAGCCTGACCCTGAGCCCCTCACAGCCCTCAAGTCCTGGGGTGCTGGAGCTGCCCTGAGTGCACCTTGGGGATGAAAGAGAATTCACCTGTCGAGCTCAGAACACTCTGGGCTCCCAGCATGTCTCCCCGAGCCTCTCCCTACAGGGTGAGTGACAGGGGGCTGCACATCGGATCACTCCTAATGACCTTCAACTCCCAGATCTCTGAGCAAGCCTCACCCTATATGCAGCCGTGGGGCCTGGATTTCCAAAGGGTCTTTGTCCTCCGTTTACTGCTGGATGGTTTTGGTAGAGGGTGGGATGGGTCCAGGGCTGAAAACTTCTCACATCCAGTGAGGCAGGAAGGGTCTGGAGACCCCATGTCCACATCCCAATAAGAGAAGAAGGACCGAAGATTATGGTTTAGCAGGTGAAATGGCCTCATCCTGTTTTATTTGCAGAAAAATTAAGGCCCCTGGAAGAGGTGTTTCTATTGGCCATTGTGTTAGTGGCTGTGAATATCCTGCTTCTCTGCCTCTGCCTCAACTTGTTCAGGTGAGCACTGCCCCAGAGACCAGGGGAAGGCGTGGTCAGGGCAGAGAAAATGATGCTGAGTCCCTTTTTAGTGCTGGAGGAACCTGGACCAGTCAAAGGGCCTGGGAGGCGGCAGGAGACTGAGTTGTGGTCAGAATCCACAGGGTGGAGAGTCATCTGTTGCTGACTCTGGCTGAGTGTCCAGGGTGGGGAATTTCCTTCTCTCATCAAGGGGGTCCTGGGGCCTTGACCAGCTCTCTGTCCTCAATCTCCTTCCGTTGCTTAACAGGGAATAGGGAGGTGACTCTGCTGCCCTCTGATCCCAATCTGGCCACATTGATAGGCACTGGTTACCTCTCTCAGGGTAAGGTCCGGCAGGAGGAAGGACGCACGAGTGGCAGGAGGCGTGGAGGAAGCAAACACTGTCACAGGGTAATCTCTCAGTTGAGTGCTGTGGACTTCTCACCTCCCCCAAGGGGTTTCAGGATTGCTCTGGTCAGCATGGCCAAAGTTGCACCATCTATCGTCCTCCCCAAACTCATGTCTCCTGCTGGGGTCCCCGTCTTGTAGATGACATGGAAGCCCCATCTCTAAAGCAGAACCAGGGTGTGTTTCTCACCTTGACCTACCTTCCTGCCCAAATCCCATCCATCACTGTGTCTCATCCTTTCTTCTCCTAAGCACAGCTCTGCTTGGTGCTCTGTTCATCACCCTGACCTTGGTCATTCCTGCAACATCACCTCTTTCCTGGTCACTCACCCACCTCCCCTCCTGTCTCCCTCTTTCCAATACGGGTCTGTGCTTCCAGGTGCCTCCCTGTTCAGGTCCTCCAAAGTTTGATAACTCTGTTCTTCTCCATTGCTGAAGAGAAGTTGCAAAGGCCACCGCCTGGACTGAGGGCCATGCACAGTCTGTCCCTGCTGGACTCTGTTCTAGGCAATGTGCAAATGGACAAGGAACACGTGAAAAGATGCTCATCGACACTAATCATTTGACAAATGCAAATCAAACTGAACTGGCGATACGACTTCCCACATATCAGAAAATCTGTTTAAAAGGGAGAAATACAACAAATCTAAAACAGAAACATTAATTCTTTTCAAGGGTGTGAAGAAACTTAAGGCTTTCTGCACTGTATGAAAAATGGTGCAACCTGTGGAAAACCCTTTGGCGTTCCTTTAAAAGTTAAGCATACACTATAGCAAAAACATAGAATAAACTGCGCTGCCCATCAAAAGAGGACTGACTAAAAAAAAACGTGGTACTTATACATGAAGAAATATTACACAGCCATCCCCACTGTCTGTTTCCAGAACTTCCTCATCC